>MLYV02000190.1:0-60346 GCA_001913855.2 Hermanssonia centrifuga
AAATATTGTGTGAAATGAAAAAAATATTGCATTGGTTCTGCTGCGGGAAATACTTGAGAGATATTTTGAATGTTTCTTTGTTCCCTATATCTCCGTGGCTTATCTTTTAAGATAAGCAATATTCAAAATATCTCTGAAGATATTTCTCGCATCAAAAACGTGGAGACCTTCTTTCATTTTCCACATTGTCTTCAAGATGTTTCCGCGGGACATATTGGGCGCTGCCCGCAGTGTCATGCGCGCCGGAGGGCGAAATTCTGGGTTTGCCCGGACATACACTGTGCGGAGCTTCCGCAGTCCTTGTGAAGCCGAGCTGAGAAATGATTGCGTAGTTTGTATTGCCTTATTTTGTGCATTGCTTATTTGAGACGGGCGTCTGAATAACTAAACGCTCAAGATTTCGCTCGCATAGTCTTGCTCTAGCGAGCAAGAACCGAGTGATTCGAAACAAATGGGAAGCTTCCATATTGAGTTTGCCTGAGAGTTTTTCGTGCCTTAGCGTGTGGGTAAAGTGGACAGATTCGTCATTCCGGTAATTGATTCTGGACGCACTGATCATGTGGTCCTCTCTTTAGTGGTGCTTTTGTATTGTGCTGTTGTATTTTGATGACTTCAACCGTTCGATGACAAACCTTACAATTCAAGCTTTAGCAAATATACGCGTTATAAGACACGCGAGTCTCGAGGTATGTTCTGAGTACCACTCATGATGTTCCCTGATGACACCAATACGCACTATCCACAGGTTTTTGAAATTGGATGTGTAGCGTTGGCATGCACATTATTGTTCTTGGTATCTAGGTCTGGTCGTACAATACTAGCGAAGAATTCTTTACCACTCCCCCCTGGACCGGATACTAGATGGTTCAACCCAGGCCCACGGTATGTTCTCCATCGACTCTGTTACAGTTCGCTCTCTGACCCGAAATAATTTCAGTGCACCTGAGAAGTACGCACAATTAACTGAGACGTATGGCCCCGTTTTCTCGTTTCGACAAGGCAGTCATATTACCTGTGTCATCGGCCGTTACCAGGTTTGCGAAATTCGTCCATATGTGTGTCAATGTCGGGTTAACCCTTATACCTTCAAGGCTGCAGTCGACATAATGCAGAAGCATGGCTCAGACCTTGTTGATCGACCACGGTTTATCTCTGGCGGAGAGATCATGGCGGGGGGAATGCGTACTCTACTCGTTGGTGCAGGGGACCGCATCAGAAAATTACGCAGGTATGATAACACCTGGAACCGTGCATCATGATCCTTATTATCATCTTTCTCAGGGCCTTGATTTCTCAGATGCAGCCGAACGCAGCAATTACGTACAGACCTCTACAAATGAGGAACGCGTTGACCTACATGTTGGACATCATACGGGATCCGGACCATCACGTCGACCACGCAAGAAGGTTAGTGGCGTGATATTACGGCCTTTCTATATTTATACTAGCTGATTGGTATGCCAGATATGCTGCTAGTGTCGTAATGACTATGACTTACGGCAAGACGACGCCCACATACTTCACCGACCCTGAAGTAGTGGAAATGACACTCTATGCCTCTAGAATGGGGAAACTGGTGCAGGTCGGTGCCCATGTTGTGGACAGATATCCAATCCTTTCACGTGTCCCATGGGTTACATCCACACTCAAGTCTTGGCATTGCGAGGAGCTTGGGCTGTTTAATAGTCTTGTTGACGATGTACAGAAGCGCATGGTATGTCTCTCACTTCGTTTAGCGCTGCCTGTAAAATAACGATATACAGGAGTGCAACACGATACAATCATGCTTCGTGACCTATTTGCTGGAACGCCAGAAAGATTATGGGTTATCCCGCAATGAACTGGCATATCTGGCAGGTTCGATGTTCGGAGCGGGAATGGAAACGGTTAGGATCATAATCTGGACTATAAATCCTAGCATCATTCCCGCTAAACCTACTGTTTTGTTCATCAGTCCGCCTCTGCAATCAGCTTTGTCACTATGGCTGCCGCTACTCACCCTGCAGAACAAGCCAAAGTGCAGGAAGAGATAGATGCTGTGGTCGGCCGCGATCGGTGTCAGTACTAGGTTGAATATAGGAAAAAAAACTAGGATACTAATGAGTTCTCTATTCGAAACCAGGCCCCAACTTCGAGGACAGCTTATCACTCCCTCGAGTCACCGCATTCTTTTTAGAGAGTTTCCGCTGGAGGTGAGTGCTAGTGCGTGGATCTGTCATGGTATATATCATAACCCATTCCATAGACCTGTCAGTTGGGGAGGCTTTGGACACCGGGCTACTAAAGATATCATTTGGGTTAGTTCTTCATTGTTTTTTGTTTTGGTCCGAGGATTGCAATGACAAGAATTACTAGAATGGATATGTAATCCCTAAAGGAGCTACCGTAATCGGAAATCACTGGTAAATTGCCGTGTTTTCTCTGATGTTTGTTTTGCCTGCTCACGCTGGCACTCCTTGATTCAGGGCCATCCGACTCGATCCTGACATGTATCCTGATCCTCACGAGTTCAAGCCCGACCGATGGCTCGATGAAAAGGGAAATTTACGAGAAGATATGAATTACTTCAATTTTGGATTCGGTCGAAGGTTGGAAGATTTTCTTCTGGCAGCAGGCCAGTGCCTTACTTACTACGTTATCGTCAGAGTGTGCGTTGGGCAGCATGTGGCAAAAAAGTAATGGTTTACATCCTCTGATACTCATCGTTGTTTTTCACTGACAGCCATTGTACAGTGGACTATTTATCAATACCGCACTTCTACTTTGGGCATTCAAAATTCATGAAGATTCAGAGGCACCCATTGATACCATGGGATTTACCGACACTGCCAACGTCCGTACTCTTCCATTTACAGCGAAGTTCGAGCAGCGGGCAGACAACATAAAGGAGATCATTGAAGCGCAGATTATTTGAACAAATGCCCCCAGGCTGATCACAAACGTACAGTACTGATTACAATCAAAAAATAACAAAGATACTATGGTCGAACATTACAACGATACGTTCCAAGCGTACTGGTTGTAGTATTTTTCCGGGAAGTACCGTGCACGAACACTGCGACCGCCGAAGTATCTTCCGTCAAGCTCTCGTACTGTCTTCCATGCACCCACGGGGCCTGAGAACTGTAAGAACACACGCACAGCCTCATCCTCAGTGGGAGGTGCAGGCGTAACAAGGTGTATCTGACAGTCTTCAACTGTGCCATTCTTGGAGCATTCTTCGCCTACATAGAAAATCAATGAACATGTGACCACCCAGTCAGAACAGTAAACATACGAATATCCTGCGCAAGTTCCACATCTCCAACATCCTCTGTGCTTACTATATTGGTTAATACCACCACTCTACTCGGCTCTCCGAATCGTTCGAGATCCTCTTTAACCTTGGCATCCTCGTTTTTGTTCACAATCTTCCCCATCTTGGATACACCTTTACCTTTCTCCTTCGGTTCACCTTTGCTCTTACCAGACCTGACTTGTTCCACGGTCAGGGCGTGCACTATACCGCTACCGTCAACACCAAGTCCTTGGCCCTCCTTATGGCCCCACTTAGCCATTAGTCGTGCCGCAAAATTGTGTGGTTCAGGCCTAAGATAGATTTAGTTTGAATCCAGCAAACTAGACAGATGCTTCTCACTTTTTCGACGGTGCAGGTTCAGCTGATGGGGTTGTCGAACCGGACGCTTCTGTACTACCCGGAGGAGGCGCAAGGGCCTTAAGCTTGGCAGCTATAGCAGCAGCCGCTTCACGACTACTTCGAACTTTTTCCTCGGACAATGCACCTCCGGAGACAGGTAAACCAGCAGCAGATGGCGGTGGGACAGACGTCGGCGGCGCGAATGGGTTGAAAGCGAGAGTCGGCGGTTCGGGAGAGATCGGTCGTGGTTGGGGAACAAAGGCGGGCGCAGCCTGCCGTGGCTGAGACATAGCAAGCCGTCGCAAGTAAGCTTCTTCGCCGGTCTCCACGGTGGGCGCTGCAAACGGCGGGGGCGGTGCACCAAAACCAGGGATCTCGTCATCGTCCACAGCTGCGCTGAGAGTGTTTGAACTTTCAGGCGCTGTCATTGGAGAATATAAGCCAGCAGACAACATGGGTGGGAGGGCCTCAGGAGGAGCGTTCATCGGGGTGGACAGAGCTATGGCAAAAGTATTTGATGGCGCAAATGAAGGGGCAGAAGGGTTTGACCCCGCGATCAGTGTCGCAGGCGATGTCGCCGGTTGAAAACCAGCCGACATGGCCAAACGACGTTGATAGGCTTCGTCACCAGTGAGCCTAACGTCCACCGCGGCTGCGGTGGCAGATGATATACCAATACCGCGAGGCCGATCATAGTCGTCTTCGTCTTCGTAATTCACGGGCTCCCTTCGAGACTCGTACTCATCGTATCGCCCTGATCCCAATATATGAAGGTGTATTTCGACGCCGACTAGCAATGTTATACTTACCAGTCTTCCTCGGTCTCTCATCTTCGGAACCGCTACCATAGCTATTATCTGAATAGCTGTTACTGCGCCTGTTCCGCTTTTTGTCTTCAGCCCGCAACTTCGCTTCTAGCTCTCGTTCGCGGCGTTCCTCACGGTCTTTGCGCTTCCAGATTTTATACTCGTTGTAGTCGTTCGGGCGCATCGGATCGTACATCTCGCTTGGATCCCAAGAGGGAAGAGCAGGAGCATACTTGTTCTTGAAAAGTAAAGATGGCTTATGAGAGGGATTCAATAAGTAGGGATGGCAAGGTGCGTACCTTCTTATTCTTTTTGCCACCACCAGCCTTCTTTCCACCTCTTTGGGCTTTGTATCCATTCACGTCCTCATCCAAGATCATCGACGGAGGTTTGACTTTCTTTCCCCAGCCTTGCCCTTGGGCTGCGTTCTGGGCTTGCGATGAAGGTTGTACCTTCGAAAGTTCTACCAGAGATGGCGGGGCGAAAACGATTGCAGTACTCGAAATCGTTGCACTTGACGATCCGGTTGCTGTGGCTGTAGTGACCGCTGCGCCTACTGGAAGGCGACTGACGGCTGGCTTGGGTTTTTGGGTCTGGTTGCGACGAATAGGGGCGAATGCGAGGCTTGCGGACCATCCTGTATCGTGCGATGGTGGGATAAAGGCGGCCAAGTAGTGAGACGAGCATGAATGATGAGTGTGTGAATAACGAATTTTACAGCATTAAGGCTGTGGGAGAGGAAGAGATACCAGCTGAGGCCTTCACTGAGGCACCTGAATCAACATTGTTTGTGCTCGACGTCGACGGAGCTGGCTGCACGGTCGTCGACGGTTGTTCCTTCGCTACAGGAATTGCAGGTGAAGCGCTTGGAGGCGGTAGTACATCTTGAGGGATAGATGAAGAGACGAAGGCTTTAGAAGAAGAGAATTGGATGCCACCATACAGGCCCCCTGCTCTGCTCGACATGTTGTTCGAAATGTTGTCGTAGTCAACGAGCTCACCGTCGGGGCGACGGGCAGCGCGCCGGGTCGTGAGAGAATTACCACGTGTGGAGTCTAAATTCCGTTTAAGGTAATCATTGATGTGATACTGTAAAATACAGTTTTAGAAAATAATGTGAAGTGCTCTGAGCACCGTGACGGAGCCATGGAAAAACATCACGATCTATGTCCAGAGTAATACAGTTCATTTCATCCTCTCAATCCTTTGAATAACAACGTGGCCAGATGAGTGTGGGTTTTATGTATCTCGTGCTGCGGCTCTGCATCAGGCAGCAGTGGGGAGTAGGAAATCGGGCGAGGGCCGTCTGCATATACCGTGGCAATCTCTACCTTGACTGTTTGTAGTTGGGCCTTCCCGTTATGATGAGAAGAGAACGTCGGGGTTGCGAATGGGAACAGCGCGACATCGTACTGGCGGCAGGAACGTAGTGTTGCACTTTAAGATGCGTTCACCATGGCAGGTGCAGAAAATGTAAACTCACAGAAACGCCATAGCGACCAAGAAGAGCTGAAGGATCCGCGGAATGTTTAAGATGAATCTCCCCCTCTAAAACGCGCTTGTCCGCACTAGAGTCATCATCCTGTCGCTTCCACCAACATGCATCTTGGATATCTTCAGTCACGTCTTGAAACTGAAGGAGTTGAAAAGGATGCCTGTATTCTGTTAGGTCCAAAGTCGTCACAGGAGGTCCATCGTATTGTATTGAAAGTATGCGCCGAAGGCGAACGCATGGTGCTGACGTCTTGGAGAAGGCATCCAAAGCTTCAGTATCCGCACATTGGATCGTAAGCATTAATGGAATAGTACTGCCTCTCGTATACGAAAGCTAAACAGCGGTAATGAGAGACAACGCCTAATTCCGTTGTGTAAAACGAGCTTACCGGCTTGGCCAGTGAAAGCTAGCGAATAGGAATGAGACAAGTATTTTGGCAAACCGAAAAATATTGTAACCGACTTACGATACAGGCTACTTCCACTTCTCGAGGACCGCCGAATGTACCGCGTATGTTAACAGGATCTAACGATGCCCACCCTGTTGGATCTTCATGGAGACCACAAATCGGCGTTTTGTTTTGATATGCAAGCTGCCGCAAGGGAGAAGGAGGGTCTGGTTTAATGAGCGGGATGTATACTGCGTTTGTTTGGAGACTGCAGCCAAATCTATCAAATGGACTGCGTCAAGAAGGGACTGTCTTACGTATGTTCCGCTGAAAGCGTTCCACCTGTTGTAACGGTGACAATGATTTCATACGTTATGACTACTCTGCCCAGAAAAGTGTAGAATGTGGCTGGGAGTTGGTAACATTCAGATGCACCATCGTTTTGTAACTGCAGGGTTTTTGGCAACTCGAGCGAGAAGGGGAAAGAGAAAGTTCCCGACAGCTTGCTGTTGAAGTCTTCCGGGACCTCGCTCGTAAGGTTGTTTGCCTTGTGCTCAAGAGACCATAGCTCATGTGAGACATGAACAAAGTTGTAGATGATGATGTCCTGGGTCGTCATCTTCCCCACAAGCTGAAAGATATAGTCTGAGCAAGATTGACAGAGAAATTAGAATGTAACTCACGGAGATTGATATCGACTTGACCTGGGTCTCCTCTTTGAGATCCAAAGCAACCGAGCCGGTAACCGGAAGTTCCCCAAATATGATAGGGAGTTCAGACGGTGAATGATTCAAGCTCTTGACATTGAGTATGAGCCAAGGTTTGTCATGTTTATCGTTCAATTCGTATGTGTGAATGGTGGGATCACACCCTTCGAGACCTCTATTTGAAGCCTTTGAAGCGTAAAGATAGGATATATGCATGGGTGGAGGGGTTTAATGAACTAGGGCTGAAGAATGTAGATTTAAGTACTTATTTACGGACGAGCGGCAGATAACATTCAACCTAACTATTTTTGAGCACCAGCTTGATGAACTTGAGATAGTACCTGAGACTGCGCAAACCGAGATCGCAGTTGATATTTCCAGTGGTGATATCTTCCATGACTATGTCAAGTACGGAAGTAGTAAGTCCTCAGGGAGGCACTTCACAATCTTCCCATGCCATTGAACATGTACCTCACGCAAGGTCACTCCTGGGACGAAGAGCATGCTGCAGTCGAGTCAATCAATGAGATAAGATGCACATCTGTGACAGACTGGGAATGAAAGTTTAGGCTGTGATGATGGAAGAGTACGACGGCACATTGACGGGAGGATGTAACACATCATAGTTAGGAGGAGAGTAGGACAGTGGCCGAGGCCCGCGAGCATGGACTGTTGCTATTTCAACGGCGATGACCTGTAGTACCTGTTTCTCCCCATCAGCAGGTATAAATGCCACGGCCTTAGGAGGGTACATTGCAACGTAATACTGTGAGAAGCAGAAGCTGTCAATCTACTATATTTTGTGGCTTGACAATCTCAATATCGTACTCACCGAAATTTGAAAGTGTCCGAAAAAAGAAGATGGAGGTAGAGACTTTGCCAGGTGGATTTCACCCTGTAAGTGGCGCTTGGAGGAGGTGGTAGAGGACTCCATGTACGGCGTATGCCACCACGTGGCTGTTTGTAGCTCGTCCACAAGATCTCGGAATGCTGTCGCAGGTAGTTTATCAACGTGTCTCATGTCTATTAGGCGATTCTCAACCCGCAATACCGAGCTGGTTCCGTCGTATTTCATTGAAAGCTGCCGTTTAAGCCGTATGAGCGGTCCGTTTGGACACGCTAACATATCGAGTGCCTGTGAATCGGAGCATTCGACTGTCAACAGTAGGGGAATGACTGTGCCTCTCGTGTAAGATAGCTATATTGTGGATTGGATACTATTGTTTAGGTCGCATAAGTCTATATTCGCGTAGAACTCACAGGTTTTGCTAGTGATAGCTAATGAAATGTCATTAATCTGGACTGGGGTGATACGAAAAGTCTCACCGAGAATATAGCCTCGATGCTACGAGCACTGAATATAGTTCCACGCACGGTCACCGGTGTCAACGTCAACCAGCCTTCAGGGTCGCCATCCAGCCCGATCAATGGGCTATGCTCCTGATATGCGAGCTGCCGGGGTATAGATGGAGGTCCGGGTCTGATGATGGGTGCATAGGCAAAAGCGGTCCCCAAACTAGACACGTGCTCAGTGTGGACGCTAGATTTCGAGGAAACTCACTCACTTGCACTCAGTTTGGAACTTCCCGCGTGTGATGTTGACGGAAATACGATAATTCACTGTAACCAGGGAACCTCGTGCATTAAAAGAGGCAGGTAGCTTGAACGTCCGAATCGACTGTTCAAACAGAAGCTCTACCTCGGCAGGCAACCTGATCGAAAATGGCCACGAAAATTGCCCTCGAAGCTTTCCTTTGAACGGACTCCCAGTCGTAAGGGACAGCGCACTAGGATCCCCGACCGCTGTTGACCATAGTTCCTTGACGATGCGAATGAACGTATGTATCGTCGTATTTGTCGTGATGATTTCACCGGATACCTTGGAAATGGATAGTGTTGATAGTTATATGAGTGAGAATCTTCATACAGGGACCATCTACATACCGCAATCGAGACAGACTTGATTTGAACATCTTTTTCAAGATTCAAGTCAACCGTGCCTTCGATCGGCTCCCCTTCGTATATGTGCGGGAGGTGTGCAGACGAGGCAGCTTTATCGATTACCTTGAGCACGACCCATGGGCGTTTCTTCGAATTCATAAGCTCATACGTATGGACGGTAAGTTCGCGAGGAGCACGGGAATGTTCTCTAGGGCTCTCTGGAGGGGAATAGGCGGGCAGATCAGACGGGATAGAATTTGTGCCTTCCATGGCGGACGAAGTAGTTGACCAGAAGTTGAAACAGGCACCCCCGAGGAGGCTGTTCTTAAGTCAGGGGCATAGCGCTACATATACAGCGTAGCGCAGGGTGCCTGGCAGAACCGCATGCAGTAAGCCTTTTAAGTAAGCTTGTTTTTCCAGCGTGATGGTCCAGGATGGTCCAAATGTGCGGCGCCTGAACACGTGAATACTATTTTTTATGTCTTCCTCCGTGATTGCTCTGCTAAGCCACAATAAGGGGATTTAGTACTTGAGTGGACGTGTTGAGGCTGCACACATTTCATGTTTCCTCCTTTTCCAGTCCTGCGATAGCGTACACTTTTGTGACCACATAGATAAGACTGCTCTTTTACGCCTGATCATCACTGGTGAAACTTAGATAAGTAGAAGGTACGGCCATTCCGAGTCGGACATACCTCAGGAAGACATATGATGTGAATCACTGAACTGGTAGTCCGAGAACGCCTCTTTTGATAGCAAGTTTGGCCCACAAGGATGTTGAACGATACGAGACTCCGTTTAAGTTGTGCCTATTTGGACTAATAGCACAGAACTTGAAGAACAGGCCTAGAAGATACGTAGCTGGTAAGGAGAGTTATGTTGACTGCCATTTCAATTTTCGAGTCGTCGGATGGTTACTCAGGCTTTAGCGCTGAATGCATACCTCATTATTGGGCGTCTATGCTCGTCACTTTCAACCTTCACTGGAAGTGTTGAGTTGATATCTTCGCTCAAATCACGTAGATACGACAAGCAATAATATTAAGCAAAGCGCTGTCAACTGGGGACGTATGTACCAAATTCCAAAGCCCCTCTTACCGAGCGTTTCCTGGGTCAGGTATCTCCCAGTGTTGAAACTTAATGGAAAGTTACACAATGTTCGTATCGAAACCGTACATCGTAAACACGACGTAAGTCCACGGACAAAACGCGCAAGACTGAGACCTCCAAAGATTGTTGGTGGATGTTGTAGTGCCTCTTCTGTATAGATAAAATGCGATGACACGCCCCCAACTCGATTCATCCCCTAGTACATTGTTTCAGCACTTCTCTCATCATGATGTCTTCTTCTTATCCTGAGTTGATGCTTCTGCTGTTTGAGCCTTTTCCACACTCTTTTCGACCACATCTTCTTCCTCATACTCGTTTGTGTCCTTTTGCTCAGCCCACCATCTCCCTGCTTGAAGTAAAAGTACACCTGTTAGGGCTACACTGCACACCAGATGTGAAGAGGCGAGTTCCAGAGTTGGAACGCGGAGAGTTGGGGGAAAAGGAGGTAGTGTCTGCAGTACAGAAGCGTCCAACTGCTGGATGAAAGGAAGGGGCAATGTCGAGAAATTTGCGGTCAAATCTATAAATGAGTCGTCAAACTTTTGAGACATAACCTGAATGTCGGAGCAACGTACTGGGTAACACGGAATACAGATACATCACAACTGCCGAAGAGTACAACACTATTTCATCGTAAAATCGACCGAAACAACTGAAGATATTTCGAGCTTACTTACAAATGCTTCCACCGTCAAACATGAGATTTCCCGCGCGGAGATCACCCAGACTCCAGAAAAGCGTTGAACCCCCAAGGACCGCGACCACAGCGTAGATGTACGCTAGGGTGGGGGGCATGCGCGACAAGATGGAATAATACGTCGCCGCAGTCCATAAGCGCAGATCGGAGTCCGACGCAGATGGCGACTTCCACAGTGTAAGAGAGTCTGCTATCCAGTGCGTAAAGAGGAGACCTGCCAGCGCAACAAGTTGAATCATAAGACCGCCGCACACGAAGAACCTCTGGAGTAAAACACTGCTACCTACCGAGTAAGAAGGCCGTCGCACAGACGACGACACTCATGCGCATACCTGCCATCGTGAGTGAGGACGACGGGGGGGTTGTGAGTGGTTTGGGAGAAAAGAACTGTCTCTGCGCCAAACTGTCCAAGTGCTTGTGATTAATGCGATCGAAGCAAGAATGCTTGGCGCTCTGAATCATCCACGTGGCGGGCGCAGATTCCAATTTTGGGCACACCGACCTTTCTCACAATCGTATTGGCTACCCCCAGACTCTCCAAAAGCGCATCCCGACAAGAAACTTGCTAGAAATGCAGGGGATATTCACGGCTTGTACTCGTCCATGCCAGAGACGTCTACTGTCTTCAAGTGTGCGACGTTATCTCTCGACTCCTTCGTCTCCACCGTCAAGCGCCAGTTCTCTTCCATGGTTCGTTGACCCCGCCGAGGTAGTTTCCAAGCCGTCTTCTAAGACAAGACAAATACCTCCCCACCGGAAGTCTCTTGTCAGCGAGCCCGTTGTACCTCTTCCGTCTTCTATATCGCCGCATAGTCCAATAGCAAGCCTCCATGCTACGCTCGCAACATCACCATACCTCGAACCTGGCACCCTTCTCGTCAGAGAGCCAGTGCTTGCACCGATAGGACCTCCTTTGCCACCCTCTGCTCCAAAGGGAAGGAGAAAGCGAGGAGGTACATATTTTGGTGAGGGCTTTCCGGACAGCGTATCGGGGCTCTGGAGTTGGATAGTAATCGCTCAGGTGAGTGATGGCAAGCTATCTTGTGTGAAAACTCTTTTTAATACATCGTTTCGGAAACGATAGGTGAAGGAGGGTACAGAAAACAGAGGCGCAATCGAATCTGTCCTGCGAGTAGTAAGGAAATCGGTATGTACAAGCCTCCGAGTCACCCGTATAACAACTGAGAATCAACCCCCAGTTATTGAATGCACAGCCACCTCTACCTCTTCCTCAAAAGAACAGGCGTCGGACAAACGATGGCTGGGCGATGGTAGATGCTGGCGACTTTGCCGTGCACATAGTGAGCGGAGCGGCGAGAGAGAAGTACTTTCCGGATAAGAGGGACTGGTGATGATCATCCCCTGTAAGTACCATTATCATGGCTTTTTTCTTCTACTTGTGTTGATGTTCCTTGGAAGTTTTCGGCCAATCTGTAGTATATATGCCGCACCGAGAACACGCTAAAATTAATGTAATAAAACGTGCGCAGGAAAACTTGAAGGCCCACATGCAGAATCTCCCTGAACATTGCAGGTACACGTTCTTGTCAATCTTGGGAGACATTTGTAGTACATGTATCTATAATAGACGTGTCGTGGAGCCGCTCTGATCCTTCCTGATCGATTCTTTCTGAACTGCATTCAGGTCGGGCTCATCATTGCGCTTCAAATTTAAAGACTATATATGCTCATCAGTATGTGTCGCAGAAGAGCTTATGACATGGGTGTTGTAAGTTCCAGGGCGGCGGTAATGCCCATGCAAGGCAGTATGAGCATCGACGATGTCCCGCGGGTTCGACGGTAAAGTACGAACCCGATCCATTCCTATGGTACATACACTAATAACACAATATTCTCATTTGATTTCAGTGTTCTGTTTACTGTTTGCCCCAAACAGCCTCCTTCCCAGCTTGTTTCGTCGCCTCATCACCGGCTAGGTGACCGTAGGCCATACGTGCAGCGCCGCTCGCCATCGTAGCTGCACCCGCCGCCGCGGAAGTCGCTGTGGTGGTCGCCGAGCCTAGCGTGCTTCCGACGGTCGAGTTGGTACCCGTGCCAGTCGAACGGGCGTTCGCCCAACCGTCATCTGGTGTTAAACTTCAGGACTTCGATTAGGGTGATAACTGAATCATAGACAAACCCTTGTTGGAGCTCTCGTTCAAAGGGTCAATATTCGTCGATTCAATGATGCCTGGACGGCCTTCGACGACGCCCGCCGACTCTCTAAAGTTGCGGGCTGCCTGCTGACCTCCTTTGAAGTTACTATCAACGCCTGCGCCATAATCCTCAGTAGTAGGATCAGTAACCTGAACATCTCGCCTACAGTAAGTACTTTCGTCATTGGGAACTAGTAGCAGCAGGAGAACGTACGAAGTTGGCAGCGAAGGGATCTGAGTTGATGGATGAGGATGTGGGGTTGGCAACACCAGGGTGAACGTCGACGCCGCGAGCACCGGCGAGAGTGTTGTCCTTGTCGTTCATAGCCATTTCGTAGGTTCGTGAAAGAATGAGTACTTTGTTGTTCCAATGGATGGTTTAAGCTAGTTCAGTTGGTACGGTATGTGTAAACCAACCAAGTGACCGAATATATACATATGTATGAATTGGAGACATGATGTAATTTGAACCACTTCTTTGGAGTATTATCTACCGTGACGCAACCACAACAAACTATCTCCATAAATGGAGCGACACTTGCCGTATATAGACAAACACGTAGTTCTGTAGTAGTTCTGTGAATACTAGTGATAGCAGTCTAGGTTTGGTTGCTGCGGTAAGATAGGTTGGGTGGGACACATAAGGATGTGAATATAGGAATTCCGTAAGATATAATGAGTTACAAGTATTACTCTTGTACTATATCCTCTTTTCTAGGTTTACTATTTTTAAGCTCCTTTCCTTGGCCAATGATGGACTGGGCTTCATCGTCCAAAATCGTACCTAGGTGTACACTATTAGCGTTCGCAGACAGCCCAAGGAATACATCAGACTCACCAAGACCTTCCTCCCTCACGAGGCCTAGCACATGCTCGAGCTCAACATACCCATCCTTGTCTACATCCAACTTCTCAGTGATGATGTCCACAATCTCCTCATCTGGCTTGTGCTTGATGACGGCCAACCCCTTTTGTAGATCCTCGATAGAAATGCGACCCTGTGGATCGCAAGAAATCATCTGGAGTGAAGAGCCTACGCGCTCATCGTAGGCCTGGAGTTGTTTGTCAATCTTGGTGAGCATACCACGGATGCGCTTAGTAAGGGCACCATCCGGGGATTGCGGGTCCTACAGCAGGTGCGTTAAAACGGAGAGGTTGGGTTGAGACGAGGACCACGAATGCATACCTCATCAGCTTGTAGATTCTCCTCCATGAGCGCACGAAGCTCATTACGCTCCTTAAGTACACTGGATTTAGCAGAAAGAATTGATAGTGCTTCCCCAAGCTCCTTGACTTGCTCCGTGGTCATGCGCGCATCAACCTCAGGTTCTTCTGCGACCTTGTCAGGCTGGAACTGAGTCATAGCAATAAGTCATCTACCATTACATTAAGTTATTATAGATGACGAACCTCAGACTCAGGCAAAAGATTTTCGGCCAAGCGGGCTTCTTCCTCTCTGCGTGCTTTGCGAGCGTCTTCTTCTTTCTGCTCTTGTTCCTTTTCGTCCTCAATAAGTTCCTCTTGTTGCTGCAAGACGTCTAGTTTTTGTTTATAGCTGGCAGTATCGGAGGCAACCTCAAGCTCGGCTTCGTTCAGCTTTATTCCAAATTTCGTTAGCACATCTTAATAATAGGCCCAGTGAAACACTGAGCGCACCAAGTTGTCAGGCAGACTACTCAATACGTTCTCCAGGCTCTTGATAATTGCAGTTTTACCGTCTTCGTCAACGCCAGGGGCCCTATCGAACTGGAACGCCCTCGCCAGAACGAGAAGAACGCCGCTAACCCGGTTGTGCAAATGTAGTTGAATCCAAGTGGCCAATTCCTCCCTTAGACGTGCGGGGCTAATACCAGAGGTCCTGATACCACGGCTTTGGCAAGCTGCTTGAAGTTCAGAAGTGCTGAGCTCGTCGATACCTTCCCGATCGATCAACTGGTCATCGCGACGAATCGTGGTCAAGCGAGAGCGAATTGTGGCCCTCAGGAAGTTATCAGTCCCGAAAGCATTGATGCCCATGTACCGGCACATGGAAACGAGTTGTGGACGCGAAAGATTGTCTAAAGTCAAGTCATCATCGAATAGACGTGCGACACTGATGATATCCTGTTTTGTGGGCGACTCTCCGGTGATACGGACCTGAAGAGGTTGTGTGAACAAGCTGCACGCAAAGCCATGTCTCATGAAATTCACCTTGCGAAAGAATTCCTTGAATGCATCACTACCGACAATGTGCGCGTTAGCCTGTAAACCCGACTCTCGGAGAGTCTCCTGTAGAAATTTGGCCATCTCAAGCCTCACGCGAAGTAGTTTGCGTTGTTTCTCTTCCTGAAGGGGTGTAAATATTGTGGTGAAGATAATCAATGATGCACACGCACAGCTGCAAACTTGTCCTCAAATGTCGAGGGAAGCATGTTGGGGAAGAGCTTCAGTGCCACAGGTAAGAGTAGTTCCATGAACGGGACTATAATGAAGACTGCGAAGGGGATAAGACGCAGCAGATCTTGCGTTGTACGTCTTAACTAGTAATTCGTGTATGGTAACGTAAGTTTTCAATCGAGTGCGTATATGTGAATATGGCACTCGCCTGTCTGCGTTCTCTCCGAGTTAGACTGTCACCGTGTAGAAGTTTCCATTGCAGCCGTCCAGAAATCCTCACTTCAGATACAAGGAGTTTCGAGCCATGCCAATAATGCTGCGCTTCATGCTTGACCTTAGCCCAGACCCGGGTGGAAAGCGGCGCCTTCGGTGTCGCTATTTCCTTCGTTTGTGGGGGGCTCTTGGACTCCGCGGTGGGCACAACCGGTGGCTCTGAGTGCGTCGAAGTAGATGCCTTTCGTGTATTATCCGAGGAGGAGCTGGGAGTACTGTATAGTCTGTGCGTAAGAGGTTGCAAAAATACGTGTGGGTTGGTGCGGTAAGCTGCAATTATGCGCGGATGTATAACATGACGAGGACCAGCGATACGGGCAATGACCGACGGCGAGTGGCGGGGGAGCCATAGAGACATCCCAGCGGAAATAGACGAATACAAACCTGTTCAGACCGTTAAAGTAGAGGACATGCAAGTTGAATGACGAAGGGCGTCGGCACGATTTTGGTAAAACGGGGCGCGTGCCCCGATGTGCAAGCGCTTTCTGGTAATCATAGCCTCTTACCTCATAAGTAATATTTACTTACACTATAAGCAATAACTATTACTCAACCCCACTTTACCTACCTCAGGTAAGTAAAACATTTCTATTGAACTTACCACCATGACTGTTCCGACGACTCAGAATCCCTCCGATCCCGCGTACAAGAAAGCAAAGAGACAATATCTGAAAACTACTCACAACAGGCTTGAACAGCTTGAAGCGGAGTGGACACCGTTTCGTGCAGCGGAAAAGAAGTACAAGGCGAAATTTCCTCCCCCCGATTTGACCAATGTCTTGGACGTAGCCCTATTAGACGAATCAAGGGTAGAAGAAACTAAGCGTGGTAGCTGGCGCGGGGGTGCGAATGCTGTAGAATGTCACAGCGTGGACTTACTAGGGCAGGAGTCTAGAGGAAGGAAGGCGTATGTTTTCCCTAGCATACCTGGTGCGCCGGCCAGATGTGTCTGTTACACCCCGATGTATATATTCATACAATCTGCTACGCAATGCTAGGTCTTGTGCTTCTTCCATCGTTTGTCTCTCCAGACGATCAGAGACGTCTTGTGCGCTGGTCACTTCGGGATCATGCCCGACATCCCAACGAAACAAACCTTGATACACATTATATCCTACCAGAAGAAGGTCTTTGGAAGTCGTATATAAGCTCGGGAGAGACTGGACACCATGAGGAGGACATTCAACCTCGTGCATCGACGTCCTCGTCACCTATTGCACATATCAACATACCTCCAGGTCCCCGCCAACTAATATCTAATGAACCCGCCAGCACACAAAATTTTGCCAAGATCGTCACTGCACCTACGCTTCCAGCCGCTCCTTCACTCAACGCAAAAGTGACCTCTGCCGCTTCCCTAATACCGAAGCTCCGTTGGGCCAACATTGGCTGGTATTACCACTGGGGAAATAAACAGTACGATTTCGCCAGGGGAAAAATCAATGTTAGCAGTGTATACAGCGAGGTATGTAAAAGTGCGGTAAAGACTATTCCTTGGGAAGAGGTGTTCTCGGAAGAGAAGAACTCTTCTGTCGAGTGGGGTGACGAACCTGATTGGAAAGACTGGCAAGATTCCTATGGTAATGAAATGATATATTTGGTCGTATCTATTCTCTAACTTCTCTGAATGCAGAACCCGACGCCGGTATTGTCAATTTCTATCAGACCAGAGTGAGTGGTATTGGTTTTTAAAGATGCAAGTATTGATTCGATGTATATAGGACACGCTTATGGCACACGTGGACCGCTCTGAAGTATGCGCAACATCACCTCTTGTGTCAATATCGTATGTATCTTTTTGCTTGGTAAAATATCCGACTGATGCGGTCTGTAGACTGGGTTGTGCAGCTGTATTCCTTATTGGAGGAAGTACACGTGATACAGAACCTATGCCAATACTATTACGCTCGGGAGATGTTGTTGTAATGTCGGGCCCAAGATGTCGACGAGCTTACCATGGTCTGTATAGAGTTCAGATTGGCTAAACTCGTTCTCGCGCTTATCATGGCCCCATAGGAGTGCCTCGTATACTGGAGAATACACTACCACCTCACTTCATTCATGGAGTCCAGGATAAGGAATGGGAGCCTTATGAGGAGTACCTGCAGACGAGTAGAATCAACATCAACGTTCGCCAAGTATTTCCCAAAGGATTCAATCCTGGGCTATGATAGTGTTTTATTAGAAGTTGGTGTAATTATAATTCAGTCTATGGAAAACACTGCGGTTTTCTCAGAGTGGATGTCTCTTTGCTTTGAATTCTTTGTGTCTAACGATCTGTTACAAAAGAACACAGAGACACTTCCACAGCTTTTTTAACAAGCAGCGTTGAAATATCACTGGCTCGATAGCAAACAAGCGACACTTCCAAGCTGCCTTCGGACATCATGGTAATCTACGTCATGCGCTAGAAAACGAGAACACTCGTTCATTCGTTTGTCTTTATAGGATGATATAAAAAAGCTTACAGTCCTCGACTTCCCCCCATTTTTCAATCTGACTATTAACCTCAACGTGAGAGGCCTGGGCTGCTTGCTCTGCGGTGATTTTGCGGAGGGTTAGAGCAAGAGCAATTAAAAAGGACTTGGATGTATATGTGGCCCGCTCCATCGCTACATGCATTATCAGAGACTTGAGTAAAATCAAGGGATGAGGGATGGGGCGCACCAGCTAACTCCCAAGAATTAAATTTAGTGAGTACTTCATCAAATTTCTGCAGAGTTTCATCCGGTTGTGGATTGAGGACGAAGGAATCGGTAGTTCTAATTTCAACGCCATATTCGGACCGAGCCCAATCCAGCAGTGGTTCCCAATGAACCTTTTGCAGTTTAACGAGTGTATCTGGTTCCGGGGAATGGAAGCTGCGGACGCTGTGTTGAGGAAGCAGCAGACAGGTTTTCGGGAATGCGACGTACCATATTGTGTCCGTCTTCAGATATTCCAACAACTGCCGGCGCACCTCCTTCTTCGCTTCGTCATCTTTGAAAGCATCAATTGCTCTCGAAGCAAGCGAAGTCTATAACCAAACTGTCTGAGCTGTCTCTGAGGCACGATATCGAAGCACCATACCATTGGCAAGGAGTGCTGCTTCAGGAGGGTCTCCTGGTTCTCCCATTCTGCCGCAATTAACGTGGCGGCCAGAGGTTTTGTTTTAGGGAGGACCAAGGGATTGCCAGACGGCGTTTTCAGTGGTCGTTTGTCCAAGGTAATCGCAAAAGCGTCTCCGCGCGGTTCAACGCCTACTGTTTTCCAAAATCGTTTCAAAGTGGCTTCAGCACCTATAACAGAACGCAGATCGCCTCAGCGTACCAAACAAAACGAGGGTACGGCACAACCTTACGGTTGGTTGCAGTGACCGCCGGTCCAGACGTAGCTACGGTGGCCTGCGACCTGATACTGCATTGTACACGAAAGTAGTATGGTGGGATTGTTGCAGGTAGTCTTCTCAAGGAGGTGAGGATGCATCGAGCCCCTATACTTTGCATGATGCACCAGGAAGACGAACAGTGAGCGACCGGCGGTCGCGCGGTCCAGTTGCAGCGATGAAGATAGTGAACCGAACCGGCGTCACATTACTAGTCGCGCTAATAACTACGCGCTTTCATACCGTGGTGTTTTCTGGGACTCAATGCTAATAATTTCCACAATATTCGGATGAAGGTGCCGCCTGGGGGCGACTGTAACCTTGCTTTGATATTGCTGCGAGTGTCATGGATTATTTGATTCGCAACTGCTGAGCATTACTTTCTAACACCCATGAAGATTACATAATATCCACGTGTGGGAGATAGCTAAGGATCAAAAAGGACAAGTACGGCCCGAGCGGAGGAAGCCGGTGGGTGAAAAGAGGTTACGATTCTCGGTTTGGAGAGGACCTTGCTTCAAGCAAGGTGATAAGTCTGCGGCCCATTATGCACACTCACATATTCCCGTAATTTCACATGAAATTCAAGACGATGGATATATAAGTTGAACTTGAATGTGTCATGCGACACGTTCGCTCAAGGGTGTCCCGGGGTCGTAACTTCAATTGTGGCGCAAAAGGGCACTTACAGCGCGACAGTCAGGCTTTCCATAACTACTACTAACGCGTCTTCAGAAAGTCACAGCCATCACGTCGAGAGACAGGGATTTCTTGGTTATATCTTCTTTAATCTCTCTGTCCTCGAGAAACTATGGCGAAATCAAAGGCAAACATTGGTTCAAACACGGGGCAGGTTATGATATCCTCGTATTTCTCTCAGAGTCCGAAAGCGTCACCTGCGAAGACGCATCATCGTTCAAGTACTCCTATCGACTTAACTGTAGATTCAGATGAGGACGAACGGCCCGCGAAGAAAAAGAGGAAGATGAGCAGCTTCTTCACAACAAACGCTGCTAATACATCCTCGAGCAGTACTACAGTACAGCCATCTCAACATGTGGAGAACGAGAACGCGGTCGAACAGTACCGCTTTGACCCTGATAATGCTTCTATTGCCAGAATCCAGACTGCCTCACAAGAGGCAGCGCGAAAACAGCGACTTGAGCGAGGAAAGAGGATTCTGCTTTACGATGACAGTGTTTTAGCTCAACACGAGCAGGACGAACAGGGGATGCCGGAAGACGGCGAGGGCGACGAACCTGGTGATGAATCAGGAGTAGATGAACCTGAGGACGAGGTGGACGCCAACTTCAGAGCAGCAATGGCATTATTTCAAGCCAGTAGCAGCTCAAAGTCAAAGAGGTCAAAGCGGAAGAACGTGACTGTTACCGAACCAGCTGCTAAGCGAAAGAAAGCCACAGAGATTGGACCCAGTGGAGAAGCGTATACAGCCCTGGAACTGCAGGTACGCGAGTTGGCCTCTCTTCATTTTCCGCGAGTTTATCGTATCACAGGTGCGAGAGCTAAAGAAGGACAATCCTGGGACTCTGCTCATGTTCGAAGTGGGGTACAAAATCATATTCTATGGTGAAGATGCGCAGGTTTGTCTTGGATGTCGTCTGCACAAGTCGAATATGGCATTCAACGCGCCGCTTTGACCTAGACTGCTGCAAAACTGCTCGGTGTGGTATGCTCCCAGCACCACAATTTTCTGACTGCTATGATTCCTGTACACCGAAAGGAAGTGCATTTAAAGAAGTGTGTCTTTCAACTGATCCTGGGGGGGGGTTGTACTCAATATTACCTCCTTAGATTTCTCTCGCACGGATTGAAAGTGGGCATTGTAGAACAGACGGAGACGGCAGCGCTCAAGAAAGTCAGCGATAACCGAAATAGAGTGTTCAACAGACAATTAACACAATTATACACTGCTGCCACGTTCGTATCAGTCCATACTATGTCTGTATAAATCCTGATGTCGAATAACAGGTATATTGATCAGCTCCACTCAGTAGACGACATGGATCCGACTGCGGTACCTCCATTGGTGTGCCTCATAGAAGAACTGCGGGGTGGCATGGGTGCCGATGAACGAGTATGCATCAGTATGATCTCAATATGCGCCAGTACCGGCGACGTGATTTGGGATCAATTTGAAGGTCAGTGCTGAGACGAATGTGTGTGATTGAGTCAAATGTTGACTTGTCGTCCAGATAATCACATGAGGACAGAACTTGAGGTTTGTGTCGTTCTATTTGCAGCAACATACCCTGACAACCCATTAAAGACCAGGTTGGTACACATCACTCCATCCGAATTGCTGTTATCAGAAGATGGTTTGAGCAAATCTACGGAGAAGATGCTCAACCACTTCACATCGTAAGTCGACAACTCCTTGGCGGTTCTGAAGTTAATCTAGCGCTTAGCCATTCGCACACGGACTACAAGACTCGTACTGAAAAATTCCCGAAAACAATGTCGTACTCTAATGCCTTTTCATATCTCACGAAGTTTTACACTGATAAAACAAAGACCGCCATCGCTTCTGATAGCGTTAAATCTGGTGCGTTGAGCGAAGACCTCATTCTTATCGGGGGATAGGCTGAACGGTTTTCATCTCAGGACAACTACTGGCTTCCATGGCAGGCTTTCCCAACCAAGTCGTTATCGCTCTAGCGCATGTCGTGAAATACCTATCAACCTTCGATGTCGCTGATGCACTTCTTGAAACCAAGTTCTTCATGAAGTTCACGGAGCGCACACACATGCTCCTAAATGGAAATACACTCACAAACCTGTACGAGCCATATATCTCACTCACCTTGATTAGACTCAAAGTTATAGCGAGATATATCGGAATGAGACGGACTACACGAAAAAAGGCTCGCTGATGTGGATTCTGGACCGTACGACGACTCGGTTTGGGGCGCGGATGCTCAAGGATTGGATTGGTAGACCTTTAATCGACAAAACGTAGGCTCTTGCAACACATTTTTATTTGATGTCTGACTCTCGTCATAGTGCATTGAAAGCCCGTATCGACGCGGTCGAGGAGATTATGTCAACGTACTCAGCCAAACTGACTGTTCTACGTAACGTTCTTAAAGGCCTACCGGATCTTGCTCGCGGTCTTTGTAGAATCCAATATGGGAAGGTCAGTGCATTAGCTCTCTGTGACATCTCACTCAGGCTGGGTTATCTTGATCCAGTGCACACCTCAAGAACTGGCAATTCTTCTCCCTGCGTTTAACAAAGTAGCCACATGCTTCAACCCGGTTGATACTCCCGACCAGGCTGGGTTCCAGTCCTTAATCTTGAATGAGATTTTATATACAATGCCAAAACTACGTGGGCCCATCAAAGATGCCCTTGATGCCATTTCTCTTACGGTCGCCAAAGAAGGAAAGAAGGAGTCTATGTGGAGTAATGAAGATAAATTCCCTGAGATCGAGGGTATCAAAGTAGTACGTCCAACTCTCTACAATGTTTGTCGAACGATCTCAAATTGCTCTATAGTCCATCCAAGTAGTCGAGTCTGAGCTTGTGGATGAACTTCGCAAAAGTGAGTCCCACGAAAACCACTCTGTTTGCATCGGACTGACGTTCCCTAGTCCGCAGGTACCTGAAGAGGCCAGCTTTACAGTATAGCACTGTCGCTGGTGAGGAGGTGATGTCCTGTATTGCGTATTCTGCTTTCATGTCGTCTGACTTCTCTTGAAGTATGTGCTCGAGCTCAAAAAGAGCGAACTTAAAGAAGTTCCAGCAAGATGGACAGTAGTATCTGCGTTCGTTCTTCTTTTTGTCTCGGCCCTCCAGTTTATTCATACTATACATCACTAGAACGAAGTATATGCGCCGTCTTCGCTCGCCTGAAATCATTGAGAAGCTTCAACAGCGTGCTCAATGGAAGGAAGCACTAGACGCCGAGGCGAACAGGGCTTATCGCTCGTTCTTAGAGGATATATCCCAGCATCACTATGGCCTGCTTCGCGATGCAGTCAATAAGCTCGCTAGCGCGGACTGCCTGCTTAGCTTAGCTATCCTTGCCTCTCAGCAAGATTTTGTACGCCCGCAGTTTTCTGATGACGACGTGCTTGAGATTGTCGCAGGACGACATCCCATGGTTGAAGCCCTCCGTGATTCTCCATTCGTTCCCAACACAGTTCAATTGGACCCAAGGCATCAAGTTATTACTGGCCCAAATATGGGTGGAAAGAGCTCCGTAGTCAGAATGATTGCTCTTTGTATCATAGTGAGCTCTCATCGTTTGAACACTGTTGATCCTCGTTTAAGGACGTCCCTGTTACAGATGGCTCAGATTGGCTCATACGTTCCAGCGGAATCAATGAAATTAGCTATGGTAGACGGTATCCTGGTTCGGATGGGTGGTAGGTCCACAAAGTAACGTAGGTATCGTCGGTGACTGAATGGTTCTACAGCATCAGACGAATTGGCCCGAGGCAGGTCTACTTTTATGGTGGAACTTCAAGAGACAAGTGACATCTTGCACCTGGCAACTGCGAAGACTCTTGTCATACTAGATGAACTTGGAAGGGGAACTTCCACTTTTGACGGGGTAAGCTCTTGCGATTATCTTATGTACACTATATCTCTGACTTGATAAACAGATGGCTATCGCTGGTGCTGTCTTGCAACACTTGGTACAGCAGACCAAATGTAAAACACTTTTCATTACACATTATCCGGACGTGGCGGAAGACCTCGAGCGTAAATTCCCAATGGAGGTTCAAAATATGCATATGGCCTACACAGAAGACCTACGAATAGATGGGACGCGAGATGTCACATTCTTGTACAAGCTGACATCTGGTATCACCACGAACTCATTCGGAGTAGAATGCGCGCGACTAGCAGGTATTCCGGAAAGTGTGCTGCGGATAGCAACTCACCGAGCGGAGACCATGCGCGCTCTCATCGCGGAACGAAGTAGAAAGAACAAGTACGTGCCTTTTGAATACCTTGGGGACGATTGTACTTAATGCGAAATCGTCCAGACTTCGCAAAGCCCTTCGCTTAGCACAAAATACTATGAAGCTTCCACCATCAGATGCACTTGCAAGTTCATTGGATGAGCTCCACACGCTAGTATCTTCCATGTCTGTATAGACTGCCCAAGTATATACCCATTATACCGTGTAACATCAGTATCTAGATTTTACCCTTCGTTTTCTTGCGTTTAACCTTTTTAGGAGACGCAGCAACTTCCTCCTCGCCCTCTAACGAATCCACTTTTCTTTTCCCGGGGGCTTTAGCCTTGGATAGTTTTCCCTCGGTCACCAACTGCGAGATTTGCTTGCACATGGTCTGAAGTGCTGTGGAAGACTTGAATCTGTCCGCTGATGCTAGAGCGCTTGATAGTGTCTCCCAACTGGATGGCTCCCATATCGTATGCAGCTGCTCTTGCGACGCTACGCGCTTCGTTTGACGGATAGCTGAGAGAGCTAGTTTCAAAAGCTCCTTCACTTGAGCCGCCGTGAGGCTCTCCTCGGAGCATGCATCGCGGACGGACTCTTGAACGGCGTTCCGTAATCCCGGCATGAATTCCAAGATCTCGGTATCGCGGTTGGTCTGAAAGGGAGAATTAACCCCGAGGCATGTAAGCAATAGAAAAGATCTCACAATCGTAGGAAGTTGGGCCGTTAGAGTTTGCAGCAGCTGGAAAACTTGAGTTCGCCGATATCCATTCACTGCTTTGCCGATCACATCGAGGAGATCGCTACGGAAGCCCCAGGCGACAGCAGGATGACGCTTTATGAAGTCTTGGAAGAAGTTCGCATTCAACCGGGAAGCTTTCCTTGTCACGAAATCGACTAATGAGTCACGATAGGCTTTGACCACTGTTGAGTCATCTTTCGCATGGGTAAGGCACCTGACGAGGAACAGGCTGCATTGGCTTAGCGTTGTGAGGACATCTGCGGACAGCGCCTTTCGAGCCCGCAAATGTACCTCTCGCAAGATCTCACCAGCCTGATCAGCTTCAACAGTCGAGGGCATATCTTTTGATTTGCCTATCCGGGAGCGGAGGATCCCAGTAGCCTTATCTGCGAGCTGCTTCTCGTCGGTCCCGCTGCTGACAACGAGCTCTACGAGCGGGAGGATCAATCGGGTGATGAAAGGACTTGTCGGTTGTTTCTTGATGTAAGAATCTAATAGATCCAGTACACGGTTTTTGTAATGTGTTGCTTCACGCTGTGCGTCGACGCCTGAAAACAAGGTAAACCATGTATAGAGTTAACTTAGATGATAGCGCGTTACCTTTTCCAAACTTCTTTTCGTCCGCTCGAGCTCTGAAGACGGCAGCGAGCTGTGCATCAATCGCCATCATCTGGTCGTCATCCATAGTTTCCTCTTCCGACTCTGCATCGGAATCTTCTGTGGCGGCATGAATGCCGTTGACTCGGAGTGCCTCCTCTATCTTCTGTCGCAGCTCGGGATCTCCGGCATCATCGAGGTCCTCGTCGTCTTCCAAATCGCCGTTCTCGGATGATCCGCTGTTGTCCTCGTCACTTTCATCGTCATCCTCGGGTTCATTTTCCATATCTGCATCGTCGTCAGCTATTTCCCCAGGTTCTCTCCGTTCCAGTTGCTGAGAGCCACGTGGTGAATAACGTGGATATGATTCCGAGGACGGACAGTACTCACGGCAAGAATAAGATCAATCGTGCTTTCGCAAACGGCACTGGAAAGCAGCGAGAAAACTTGATTGGCTACTGCACGCATATAGGCTGTAGCCTGTTCCAAAAAGCCGATGACGGTATCGACAAGCACGTCGATAGGTTCTGGACCTTCGTCCTCAGTAGTAGTCGATGGCCTACGTGACTTCTTGGTCTTCTTACTTTCCGCGGGGAACATCCGAGATGCGCCGTCGATGCAACTCTAAGTTGAGGGGAAAGTGAGACCATATGGAGAAAGGTAAGGCAGTAATGGTACCTGTAATGTCTCGGCATCTGCTTCCTCTTCGTCATCTGTACAATAATGGTGAAGCAACGTTGCGGAAACGAGAAGTTCGGCGCCTTTCGCGGCTTCCCGTTGCTCATCTGAGATCTGAGAAAATATAAGCCAAGGCCTAGACTTGATGACGACACGACATACTTTGTTTAATCGCTCAATGAGCGCACGCGCTTCACCATGGATAGCCTTATCGCCTTCCTCAACCTCAGACAGCGGGCTCACATGCTTTCCGTCCTTCTCTAGCCTACCAATGCTAGATAGCACTTTCGACACCCAAAATTGTCCATCAGAAGCCACAGCAGCCACCTTTACAGTTTTGTCTCCTGATCGAAATTGTAAGCAGAAGTTAAAATGGGCGTTGAAGAGAGTGTACCGGTGGTAATGACGGTGGTCTGTCCAGTCAATTCAGCAAGGCAGCTGAGCAGTTTACTCCTGCATAGCTTCCGAAGTTCATCTGAGAAAATAGGTGCAGGAATATCGCGGAGCTAGGAAGTTGTGATGTTCAGTCAGCAAGGTCCCAAGAACAGCTTGGTACAACGACCCACCGCGAGGGTTTTAGACTTTTCAGATCTCCTGAACACCGTGAATAGTCCATGTATGACGAACCAATCCAGAACTGTCTGGATCCACTTATCATCCTTCGGGACAGCACCATTCCTGATGAGCGCAGCAAGCTGGTCGACGATCCACGCCCGACGAGCGTTTAGCGCTTGAATGTCCGTTCTAAATCTTACAGTTAGTGCCGGTAGAAAGATAGTCCGAGGAAGACTGACGTCTGCGAAGCTTGCTCGTCGTTGACCTGTTTCAGCAGGTACTCGATATAGCTCTGTATGCCTTCGTTATCCATGGTCGTTAACAGAGTCTCCACTGTTTTGGTCTTCGTGAGCTTATCGAACTGGTGACTGCCGTGAACACCAGTGAGTTGCAGGATCAATGTGAAGCCGAGCCTGGGGTTATTTTTGACGACCGTCTGGATGTCATTGGCCTGGCACAGAAGATACACTGTGAGAGTTAGAACTTTGATATGAAAGTCGAGGCACCTACCACTTGTTTTGCTATCTTATGCAAATACCTGTCGCTATTGGATAAATGGTTAATCCAAGAGCGCATGAAGTTTTTCGTGAACAGCATGGGTACGTCGGCTTCACGAACACGGGGTAGTGCCTTCTGAAATACTTGGAATCCCCAATACTTCCGTTCGGGGGAAGATGTGGATGAAAACAGAGATTCTAGAGAGAATTTCGAATGAATGTGGGTAAAAGCAACGATAAACCAGCGCATGTAGCGTACCATCGACAAGTATGCGGAAAAATTCCGGGAAGGAGCCTCTGGTAGAAGATTCCGAATCGTCCTCCGAGAGAACCTCGTCAAGAAGTATATCCCATACAAAGTGTACCTGGGGCTTCCAAGACCCGCTTTTTGATTTAGGCGCCTCTTTCTCGTCCTCTTCGTCCATGCTGAACTCCTAGAATTGATTGCTGACGTTAGATCAAACGAGTAAAAGGAAATGCGCTCGATGTACCTTCAAAATACGAGCAATAGTACTGTAGTTGCCTGTACTTAGCAGATGGGAATGCTTGAACGTGGGGGACAGGATTTTACTCCAGTCGCGTGAAGGGCATAACTTTTGTAACTTGAGGGTCAATGCAATTTTCTCCGGAGTCCAGATCTTGTTTTCAACAAGGATACTCTGAATAGTGGATTCGAGTGCCTCGTCCTTCCATAGGACCTCTGAAGCACCTAGAGTATCGACAGCAAGACCAATTGTCCACCAAGCGCTCTCCCGTATCCAAGATTTCTTCTCCCCCAAAGCCACTAATTCGGAGATGAGTTCCTGATAACTGGATAATGTAGATGCAGCAGGTGCAGACGATGCAGAAGTGGAAAGAGGGGAGTCTCTGACTAGGAGTCCTGACTGGATGACGGAGGTAAGACCGAAAAGGCGTGCAAACAGGACGTCGCGTTCCTCTTGACCGGTCGACGATCCCTGGGTCTTAGCAGAGTCCAAAATTAGAGCAACGATCTGCGAGCATGTCACAGAATCTATACGGGATAAGAGCTAAGAGGGTTGAGATGAAAACCGCAAGTTGCAATTTACGTGATAGAAGAACGCACCTCCGTTAAAGCCACGGCGAAACCTAACCTGCTACTCTCGCGTGGACTTGCCAGACCCCTCACCAGCCTCCTAATCGAGTAAGATACATCCTGTGCGTTCAACACGTCTAGTCCATCCCCCCTCGATCCTGCACTATGGCCCTGGTCCTCCTCATCTTCTGACAATCCTTCCGACGAGCTTTTTGGCACGAATTGTGCTTGAAAATGTTCAAGAGCTCCTACAAGCTTTACTGAGGCATCCAACCGCTCTTTTTTTGAGGTAGATGAGAGATGCCAGAAGAGAGGTAGAGTGGTGGACATCTCTGAGCGAGCTTGCTGCAGCTGTAGGCTCAGGCTCGAACATACCAAAAATTATGATCCCTGTCAGTGTCACGTGGAACTATACCAAAATAGGCAGGTTTTAAAGTTCACACGCTGGCGCTTCGAGTTCTGACGTCTGCTCGAATCAACACTCAGATTCACAAAACGTGTATGTTTTATGAAGGCTTGACAATTCCTGCATCATGACTACAAGATATATCCGTTCCGCCTCTTTTCCATCTGCCTCTCGAGCCGAACTCCGTCTGACGCGGTCCGTCCCTTGAACTACTAATCTTGACATGTTTTGCTGTTTCACACAGAATGTATGACGCTGGAATTTTTCCAGAATCTCCTCGGACTTTTTGTCTTGATCCCACAAGCTTCAGCATTCCAACATATTGCTACGGTCCAGACGGTAAGCAGAAGATGGTTTCCCACAAGATCTACTCATTTCAACCCCTCAAAGTGTGCTGGTGGGACCTTGGCGAATCCAAAATAGGATACGGACGTCAAGAGTGCTGCGAGTGCTGCGAGTGCTCACAGGTCTGGATGTACATGCTCGTCCGGGGTGCTATATCGATCTTCGCGAAGCAAGCTGCAAGGACGGAGGTGAGATCTAACTTCGTTCAATTATGTGTCTTTGTCCAATCGTTCATGTTGCACCCTCAATTACCACACAAGGGCACCATCACCGGATACTCGTCATACAATGCGACACTTAACATTCATACACGAATGAGGGTTCGACCTTAAAGTGGTCTGCACATGCCTGTTCTTTTGAAGTCGAAATGGTATTTGGTACCATGTGGTTATCGCGTGGCGGCCGCAAGATGCCGACCAGCGCAAATTTATTCCCTAAGTACACGCTTCCCCACGGGGACAGACGATCATGACGACAACTTGAAACCTCCTAATTTTAAATTCTCTTGTCTAGCTCTCCATTCACATCTCAGGACTCAGAATTTACTCAGGAGTTTATTCTATTCCGAGTCGGCCCCCTCTTTTGTTCAACTGCGCGTTGTGCATCAGTATTTCGGACGCTGTACGGACAGTGGGAGTCGGAGTTTAGGTGATCAACTGAGATACTAAACCTTCTCCTCACTCAATGGTTACTAGCATTCGAAGGTGTCGACTGCCCATCTCTGGCCATCGCCCGGTGGATCTTGCTCCATTGACAATGAGTTCCGCTGTCAAATCCGGTTCGTTCGGCTGACTCAAAAAATTTGAGGTGCGAAGCTCTTTTGCATGGCCTTAGATTGCCGGTTACAGTGCAAGCGATTGAGGGGGACAGGCTTGACTTGTTTGAGGGTGTGGCGCGGGTTAAAGCTCCTGGCCTCCCTCTAATTATTCCGACTAGTGCGGTGCCGACGCTGACATCCAACCTGTTCGTGGTCAGCTCCTAGGGCGTGACCTCTCGCGACTCTCGTCATAGTCTGCGAAGTCATCATCGTCCGTCCCGTCATGCAGCTACATTCATGTTATCGTGTGTGAGCATCAAAATGTGGTGCAGTTGAAGGGCTAACACTGCGCCAAGGCGTGCCGTCGCCCCTCCCATCGTGCTTCCAGATTTCTTTTACGGTGGATACATGTATTGCTACCTCTTTCTTCTGCAGAGCATGGGTCGCAATCGTAGTATCGTGCTGCCTTGATATCCCACCCTCTCCACTTGGGTACCTGGGCTAGCTATGCTATCAAGCTTATCTTGCTGGATAATCGCTACTCTGTGCTCATTGAACGGTTTATTCGTCCAACTCCTCAGTCATCCGGCACAACTGTCTGTACTCCATGGCCCCTCGGTCATGGAAACGATTGGTTTCGTGTGCGAGCAGTGCCCGTCGTCGAAGAGATTTGAATACAATTAATGTTTCTGCCTAAACGTAAAGATGCGTGTGAGTTGTCGTCCGAGTCGTATTCCTGACTCGCGGCTTTGCCTGAAAGCGCTTCGAATCTGTGGCTCCGCCCGACTAAGTTATCTCTTTGGGTTCGATATGTGGGCACCTGACGCTCTCGCCCTCGTCCAACGCCGATATCTTAACCCCTTCTGTGTCAACTGGCGATGGTGAATATGATTTCCTTTGCCAGCCATCAGCACAGGGTAGAAAGGGGTGTCCTCCGAAGATGAATGTTGGAACCTCCGTCTATCACTCGTGAGAGTACATCCTTCTAGCGCAGCCTCTTGACCGTCTGCTTGGTGTGCTATTCCTTAGCATAGCAGCCGCCCTTCTTGGGATACCGGGACGGTGAGAAACTGCTAGCGGCTCATGACCATACATAACGTTACTCTTGTACAAATGAAGAATGCCTCAGGAGAGTCGGGACGAACTCTTCACATACTTGACGTGATACAGGTGCATGTTTGCCCTGAGTTCGAGGGTAGTCGTTGCGTTGACCCGCTGCGCGCATACCATGTGTCCAGGTTATGAAGGCGCATGCGAAGAGCGTTCAGTAGCATAGAAGACATGTCGTTACTTGATTGGTAGTTCATAACGGCGCTGTACCTGCTGCAATCTGTTCCGATTGTTCAGTTTTCTGTTCACGGGGAAGCACACTTGTGCATCTACCCCGGACAAAAGCTGGAGAAACACGGAAACGACTTTTCTTGCACAGGGTCGTAGAGAAAAGCGATCGAGTCGGTGAGATCGAAACGCCCTGAATGAGATCTAGCGTCAGGATACAGTACTAGGAGGAAGAAAAGGAATAACAACATTCATTTCTAGAGCACATGTGACGCCGTGATAAAGAGGTGTGTTTGTGGTGGCCCCGAATACCTGGCGTCCGTGGACCGCAGATTCCCCGGAACCCGTTCTCCGATACTTGTTTGCATTCTACTATTTAACCCACTCCCTAAATCTCGTTTGTTCTCCCAACTTCAACACATCCTCCCTCTCTCACTTACTGGCATTTGCCTTCACACTCTTCGTCACTGTATACTGAATCATAACTATGTCGCACTCTGCTCTTGCATCATTCGACCCCCTCGCCGTTCACCCCTTTACCAATACCTCGGGGCTCATGCCCAAACCAATGCCTCCATCACAATACCCGCATCTTTTGCCATCCCCCTCTTCAACGATGTCTTCTCCATCATCGTCGCCAACGCCAAGCATGGTCTCTCCTCAGCCACAGCGCGCCTCTCCGTCAAAGAGGTCCACTGGCTCGGCTAGAGGGCCCGTCTTCGTTCCATTCCGTCCCGAGCGCTCTTCCCCAGACCTCGATGACATCCTTCTCAAGAAGAAAGTGTCGGACGCTCTGTCGAACAAGCAGACATGGAGCATTGACAACGCACCGGTCGTGTCGACCCGGGGTTCTAGGAGGTAAAGAGAAGATGCAGAGTGTCTATGTGACGCTATAACCATACCCACGTGTTTTTCATACCCGTTCTATCATATGTTTGTATGTGCTATTTTGAACTTGCTTCTGTCCCGTCATCTCACTTATATGCAGTTTTTCAGCTCATTTATCGACTCTCTTCAACACCCCTTTCCGTTCAAATCCGAAGGAGACATTCCTTCTCCATCCATACCATTTATCGGGATCATTCTGTCTGGAAGGTTGCGGGTATTCGGGAGTTAGGTTAACCCTATTTAGGATAATGGTTCGCAATTTGACAGGCTGGTCTCTCTCTGTCTCGTACATTCAGTATCTCTCGGCTGCTATCATATAAAAGACTTCTCACTGCGAATCTACGAATCTATTCAACGGGGTTAACGCTTCGATGACTCCGCCTCCCCTGCCGCCCGATGTCGTTTACACCAGCTGCTATTGTGAAGAAAATATATACCTGCTGGCCAAGGCGTTTTGCGCTCAGGCTGAACAACCTACCGTGCACGATTGGTCATCGAAGTGGGATGTACACGTTGTGTTCATCTCGAATGATTCTAAAACTGTACGGTACCTTTTCCAATGATCATCGCCAAGTATCCCTCCGAAGATGTACTCGAGTCCCGCCCGCAGTCTCGCAAAGATTCCGACTAACTTTGCGTTACCGCGTTATAGGTTGCACTGTGGAATCAGAAATCTCGGAAAGACGTCGTCGTGTGGGATTACCATGTCATTCTAGTGCTGCGACCGCGGGATGCCAGCGATAATTTCTCAAGTAGCGGCGAAATTCCGGAAATCGAAGCCTGGACATACGACTTTGACAGTCGTTTACCCATACCTTGCAGTTGGAAAGGCACGTTGTAAACCGTTTCGCTCGTTGTCATCACCTCGTAGCCCATACTTGGGCCTACTCGTGACCTCGCTCTACTCATTCCACGCGCGGTACACCTCGATCGCTAACAGTCCTCTTGACTCTATGCAGATTACATGTTGGGAACATTTCCATATGTATTGTCCGCATCGTACGAGCTCCCTAAGCAATATGTCAGGTGAGAGATCTTAACATCGATGGAGGCCGTGCTACTAGTACGTTTGCTGACCCAGGCACATGTATTCCCTGTTGCAGTTCATTCAGGGTAGTCTCTGCTCGCGTCTACCTTGATAGTTTTGCTTCAGATCGGTCTCACATGGTTCGTGCATCCGAGTCTCGCGGGGCTGTGTTGGGCCATCTAGTTGAATATGAGAAGCTTATGCAAATCTTCCATGCCCAATTAGCTCATTCCATCGGCAGAATGCGATACGATATACCTCTCTCCGCCGCCGGCCTACCCTCCACTATGCGGCAAGATAGCGAGGGAAAAAGACATTGCAAACAACCTTATGGCTTCATTTGTGACTATGCGTCCTCGTCGGATCCAAACTCGCCAAATGGAGGAAGGCCAACAGCCTGCCGCTGAAAAAACATCCGAGTCTTACTTTCAAGTTGATGATATCTACGGAGAAGTCTTGGATTTGTCGGGATTTCTCCGTTGGCTGGGTGGTCTGGAATAGAGAGCTTATGTAGCCGCTTGTAGTCGCTTAAAATTGTTTGGAATTTATGTACCTCTACTTAGCCCTTAATTCTCTTAGAAAACTGCCACATCACCTTGTTTGCGAGGTCTTTCTCCACAGTCTTATGCCTGCGTTCCATTAGCCGGCCCGTGTCGGTCCGCTTGTTCTCGGGTCAGGCCGTATGTCCCACCTTCGTTCACGATGATCTTGAGAAATGTACGCGTTCAAGCAGGATTTTTGAAACCACAGGCTGCCTCTCTATCTTCTCCCTGAGTTTTGGACATGACGAACAAGGCGAGCAACTTTAATCAAGTGTCACGTGTCACAATATGTGACTGTCACGCTAACGCGATGGGCGTCTAATTGCTTGGTGTTTCCTGCGCCACCAACGGTGTCTCTCTCGCAATCAACCAAGGTCGCTTCTTGGTCCTGAATATCCTCACTCAGGCCCCCTGCTACTCTTCAGGCTGTTCTTGGCTCTAAACTGTTTTCCAAACTCATTTAAAGGAGATCAAAATCGCGCTTATTCCAATATGAATGGGCACGGAGGACCCAGTAGTAATGGCGTGGGTGTAGACGTGGGTGGCGTGAGGTCGGAAGAGTCATACGCCAACCACAACGGACCGTCGACCAGTGCTGCTGTGCCCGTGAACGGGTATGCACAGTGAGTTTTCATTACAAATGATTCATTATATCGAGCAGCCTGCGCGGGTCAAACATTGAGGTCTCCCTACCTTGATGTTGATTAATAGGCATCTAGGTGTAGCACCGTTACTTAGAGCTGGTATGGCTTGCCGGATTCGCGGTGCCTCGTAGGCATGCCTTTCCCTGACTCCTTGATACTCTGTTTCTCAGGGACTGGTCCTGTTTGGTTCAGCGTCTGGTTGTACTTATTGACGCTCATCACCAGACCTTCGCCATATCAATTGCATAACGAGGCAATTGTGCACCATCTATTTCACGCCGGATTTCAGACTGGTGTGAGTGCAATCTTGAGTTGTGCTGTGCACCAATTCTGACGTATATTTCCATCTTTAGAACTACGCGGACACAGTGCTCGTGAGTGTTCGGCAGGCTACTAAACAGACTCAACGAAAATCCTGACCTTTGATCGGTTTGACAGCATGTCTTACAAAATATGTATAGATTGCATGCTATTATCCTCTCGCGCTCTCCGTTCTTGGCCCATTTGATGTCTACATCTCCGCAGACGGGCGGACAACGTACCATTGTTGTCCACCTTGAACATGAACCTGAAGTGACCCATGAAGTGAGTGTGATTTTCTCTACAGTGTCTAGACAGTGTTAAATTCGGACATCATATTTAGGGTTTTGCAATCGGTAAGGAGTTTATCTGATATGTTTGAAATCTTACACTTACGCACCTGCTCTGCTCAGCTATGGGCTATCTGTATTCGGCTGAGTCGTTGAACTCGCTTCGGCCAGAAAATTCAAGAGCTGTACTAGCAGCTGCCTGCCTTCTTGGCGGCATGGATGACCTCTGTGGCTATGCTTATGAACTTGCGAGGCAGTCCATTAGCATCGAAAATATCGGTGATTGGCTAGAATTTGTGGAGGCCATTCCGTCACCATCGGACGGAACAAGCACGCCTATTGAACAGCACCAAGTGCCACAATCGAGGACAGCTGTCTTCGGCTCATATGCACAGAGGTTGAAAGACGACGTCTTCCACTTTTTGGTGGTTAGGCTTCCAAGCATCCTAAATGTGAGCGGGGTCTCGACTCCAGTCACTCCTCAAACGGAGGGCGCTCCGTCAGATGCTGGCAGAGACACACTCTTGCAAATCTATGCACGAGTACCCTTTGATCTGTTCAAGGCAGCAGTGGAGTCACCAACGTTCCAGATCGGTACGCTTCTAGGATCGATTATCCTCTCCACCATCTCATCTATTGACATCGCTGGTCTGCCGTATTGATCCAGGTTCCGATCAAGCCCGTTTCAAGTTCGCGAAGGATGCGATTACAATCAGGAAGAGGGGGACGGCGCGTGGACAAGGCGCGGAGGAAACGGTTGTTCTTGCTTTCGGTGGAGGTGGAGCCAACATGGGTTCCAGCGCTGTGCATGTTACTCGAAAATTGCGCAAGCGGCCGCTATGGAAGGTCAACTCATGATTTCTCCTTCTTTGAAAATGGATATGGTATTTTGTTTCGCGTTGTCTAGTTATCTTGTCTTTGCTACGCTCTGTTCTTACTGTTGATAATCACTAGCCCAAACAGTGACTGGATCACCCGCTCGTCTCAGGGGAGACATGCATGTCATTTTACCTATGCAAGATCAAAACATGTATTCTGCTCTGTTTGTTTGTTTTCGGGCGCGGCTTAATGCACGTGGGAACAGCTGGCACGCGAGCCCATCGAGGCACCAGGGCAGCAGATGGCAGGACCTGTCAAGCGCGGCGAGATCGACATCAGTGAATATGGAACGGGTTCGGGAAATCCCACCCGATAGACTTTTAGCACTCGCGCGGCCAATCATTTTCCAGGAATGAAGCTCTTTCGCAAGAAAAGACAAACGGTCAGCTGCTGGGTATGTAGCATCCTGTCAATCCCAGCCTTTCGCGACCGCTCTGATGAGTTTTTATGCTTCCATCATCGATAGGTTTTATTTCCCATGCATTTCAGTCTCCTGGATTAATTGCAGTAGCCATACGTGTTACGGATCCTGCCCGGTCAGGATGCTATGTACTGAGAAAGCCCCATCAAGGACTGGACCATTACGAGACTTCGGACCTCTCCGGACTGCTTACCGTCTCCTGGATCCCTGCCCTGCCGCGGGTATATCAAGCCAGACATGCAATGCAATGCACTAGTTCATTGCGCTCTTAAAGACCCAAACCCACACCTAAACTCTTACCCCTCTCGCCCTGCTCATGGCCTCGACACTCATCCAGAATTCCTCAGACCCCCATGACATTTTTTTCACCGGTGCCACCAACCCTCGAGACGGCTGTATTATGATTGGCTATCTTGGTATGAGGGCGATCTTTTTCCAGTTTGAAACGCCACAGATCCCCGCTTCAGAAACGAAGACGACAGTGAGTAACTTTGGCTGTTGTTATTGTAGCATTTCATAAAAGTTGATGCACTGTGCTGTATGGCGTAGATCTACCGTAACAATCGTCTACCTGTGGCATCCTTCGAATGGACCATGGGAGTACACATGGGTATGGCCACCATTGGTACGAGGCAGTTACCCATGTCGGAACTCGTGGTTCCTGGCGCAAACAATGAGTAAGTCGTCTTGGTCATGGCCTGCCTTCCCTCGAGGCTAAGCTTGATGCCCGCAGCTGCCGCAAGTTTCGCGCATCGGATGGAAGAACTTTTGAATGGCGAAAGATCCCCAACTTACATGGAGGATATGACGTGGGTTTTAATCAGCTTAACGATGCCGCGGACGGACCAATCTAACGTTTCTCTCATGCCTTCTTTTTAGCTGCATCTCCTCGGTCCGAATCCAGCACTCCCACCTTCAGCAAGATTCTTGCGCTTCCCCAGCCTTCGTGAGACACCTGTCGGACCATCCCATGCACTTCTGCAATGTTCGTTTGACGACGAGGCCCTTCTCTTGGACGCACTGTTAGCTCTTTGTCTAAACAGGTGGATCGACTGGCAGGGCTTATAGTGTAGGCTTGTACAGTGCACATGTACCGCTCGTAGTTCAATTTGTATTTATAGTGTTGTATGCAAAGACATCCTCAATTAATTAAAAATATGTCACTAAGAAAGCATGCTGTGCGGAACAGACGAATAGCAGGGTATGGATGTAGACAATAACCAGAGCAAAAGTAAGACCATAGAGAACGCATTGTCCGAGAGAAAAGAACTAAGAACTGTGCGACATGGACCCAAGCATGTGCTCCAGGCGCTCCTCGAGCGTCCAGCGCATATCAGCTGCCGAGCCTACAGAGGACGAGGCTGAATGAGCCGCATGTCCGTGTACACGCTCAGGTGTTATATTGAACGAGCCCGCATCCATGTCGCGCGACATGTTCTCTATCAGGCGACCAATCTGAGCTGAAGAGCTGAAGAAGACCTGCACGAGGCATCAGGTGCATTCCAACAATAGGAAAATACCCGCATGCTTACCTTTGTTTCAGGTCGATTAGAAGCCGACGGCTGTGCTTGCTTCTTCCGTGAGAGGAAAGACGTGTTACTGCTCTTCGACGTCTTCCTACCGTGTTCCTTAAAGAAGACTTTGACACCGTCGGCGGAGTACTCCGATGCAAAGCTAGCGCGGTTGTCATAGAAAGACTCGCTGTCATCATCGCGCAGACCATTAACGATAGACCTAGTAAGCAGCCATTTATCAGACATGACAAGAGTGTGTGATCATCCACGACGGACCATATAGTCTCCCCATTGGCTAATTCGATGACTTCTACAGCCGGCCCGGAATCTAGCACCCCTTCCTCCCCCGCAAGTTGAGGTGTTGCGGATAGATGGTTTCCCGGGCCACTGTTCACATTGGTCGAGATACGGCCATTGGCATCGCCAGCATACATTTCATACCTAATATAATACCAAAGATCAGAAAGTTGTCGAACGAAATCAGAAGCATAAGACTGACAAAGAATCATATGTTGAATTTGATGTCTCAACCTGATTAGGGGGCGAAGAGCCGTCAAATTGGGCAGTAAACGAGTGTGGTAATTGTGGGACAGGTGGCGACCTGTCGGTCGAGAAACGCCGTCCACCAGTGGATCTAGGTGGCGGGGGCGTGGGAGCACGATCCTGTATTGACCGATTTGATTGAACAGAGCCAGCTCCAGCCGAGCGACGACGGCGAGATGTAGACTGCTTGCGCATCAATGCATTCAAATCCATTGCTGTGGTCCTAGAATCCGAGGGTACAATTATTGTTCTACGAACGATTGCCTTGAGGGGATCTGTGCCTGCTTGCTGTGGACGAAGTGCAGAGGTGGACTCAGGGTTCTTCCGAATGGTCAGCTGTTTGACTTCCACGGATGGTCTGGCCGAAACGGCATCTATACTTGGACGACCTTCAGTGGGAACAGGCGACTGAGGAATTCCGCTATCACGAAAATCGGGGCGTTGGCTTCGACGACTGCCGGCAGCAGAATGACTCCTGGTTAATCTGGTCCAAGCGGTAGAACGCGATGAGGTAGAAGGCGATCTAGCAATCAAGTCATTCAAGGCGGCCTGATCTAGGCCGAGATTGCTGGCAGCGTCGAACAGTTGCTTCAATGCGGCTTCATCCATAGACGCAGCGGGTGATGCTGAATTGGTTGGAACTGCCGTGCCTTCAGGTATGGGCTGCGTAGCGGAAAAGACCTGCGAGAAAGGCGATTGAGGTGTGGGCGGCAGGACGGGGGTAAATTGACTCTTGGAAGCGGGTGCAGATTGGGACTGCAAGTTGACATTAGGGACCCCCACACGTTCATATGGAGCCAAGCTAGAGACTGCCGGTGTAGGTATATTTGGCCCTGAGCTTCCGACGCGACGATCGAGAGGGGAAACGACTTCTAGAGGTCTCTTCCGGAAGCGTGAGATAAATGACTTCAGACCTGGCCCAGCTGAAGAGGGAACAGCAGGTATAACCGGTGGGGACAATCGCGGCGCACTGGGATAAGTTGCACTTGATATTACAGGAGTAGATGCAAATAGTGCGGGGTTGAATGTTGCAGTCTGCGCAGAAGGTGGAGTTCTCGCATCGAACCGATGCAATGCGGTCTCTTCGCCGAGGTGTGGAGGAGCTTTAGTCTTTAAGGTACCTCGCAATTTCTTGAATCGGGAGCCCAGTCTGCTCGGACCGCCGTTCACCAGAGATTGACTAGCGGGAAGTGGTATTGTATCAACACTGGTGGATGCAGACAATAACGTGGGTGAGGATATTTGGTTCGGACTGATCCGTTTCCGCGTCGATCCAGTTGTATCAGCCATCTTAGGTATGGACGGAGATTTGCGCAGAGCCGCAGTAGCTGCCTCTGCCCTCCGTTGCACATCCAAAGCCAGCTGTGTCGCATGTCCCTGGCCAGGAAAGGTTGTAGGGGTAGATGGAGCACTGATAGAAGTCGAAGAGGACACAATGGTCGGACGAGGTCCTGCAGTCAGCTCAGGAGCCTCGTGTCCATGGCTCTGACTGTGAGGTGAATGCGGGAATACTGATGGTGACTGTTCGCTGGTTGTCTTGTGCGACTCATCTACAACTACCATCTCAAAGAGGGTTTGTGAAGGCGTGCTAGATCGATCACGATCTTCTGCACCAAATAGAGCATCAGCAAGTGCCCGATGCCGCTGTGTAGGGCTAGGAAGCACGGGGATCTGTGAAGGCTGGGCCGAAAGCATGTTATCCTCGGTGCCGGCGAGACCTATGGTTTGTTTCTGCGGAGATTGGATGCTGTCAACGACAGAGTCGAGCAGTGCGCTTGCTTTAGCTATATGATCGGTGTTAGAATGACGAGAAGGAGGTGCTATAGGGGCAATCGACGGTTGTTGCGCAGGTGTTGCAGCCTACGCGGGAAGTCAGTATAACGTACAACGTCAATTCTTGAAGAGACTCACTCTGTCTCCATTGTAAGAATAATTAGACTGGGTTGATGGTCTTCGTTTGCGCACTGAGCCCGCACGGTGTCGACCTTCAGGCGTAGCAGCTTTGGTTAACGCAGATTGGATGAGCTTATCTTGTATCATCAACATGTCGGATTTCGTCAATCCAACCTGGCGACGGACAATCTCCTCTGAATTCTGACTTTCGTATGGTGTGGTCTTCGATGTCGACGAGCTTGACTTATCGTTAGTTAGATCGTGCCACTCAGCGTGCTGTGAATCCAGATGTGAGAATAAATCAAACAATCTATCCTTCCTATGGTCTTCATCCCAAGAATGATAACTAGATCCTGCGGATTCCAACGAAGACCGAGAAGCATTGCCTATCGGAGACAATAACAGCGCATGAGCCGGGCCAAGGGAGAAAGATGAATGACCATTCTGCCTCGAAGAGCGTGTACTGGAACTGAACCCATTACCGTTCATATATGTACTATGCTCCGTGAACGTAGGGGAAGTAGGGGAATACGCATTGCCGGAAGTTGGAGTCGGCGAGCGGAAGGGTCGATTTGCGATCTGTATTGGAGAACCAAGATCGATCCCCGACATCGCGGAGGGGGGTCGGTACTCAGGGTTCATAGGAAGAGACGTGGTACTTGCGTGTCCGTTGTCGACCCAAGGTGAATCAGGCAGTGCAGGGGAGAGTAGAGACCTCGTGGTAGAGTGATCGAGATCTCCATTTACATCCGGTATGCTGACAGTGCTTCCATTCCGACTATGCCCAGACATACTCTGTCCAGACATGCTACCACTCCTGCCATGTCCTTTCCCATTTGTATTTGCATTTGATGGCATATTCCATACGATATTAGATGGTGTCCCAGGCCTAGAAGATGAAATGGCAGCCATGGGTTGAAAGGCAGGCCCGGATAATGGTGAGATAGGACGGCGCCTTCCAAGTACAGGTGAATCGAGGGTATCGGGACTGGGAGAGTTACTGTCGTTCCTGGGGCGGTCTTCGGGGGTGTATCGACCACTAGTGGTCCGATGGAAGAATAATGGAGAGGGAGAGACTGGTGATACAACCGTTGGAGACGTGGGCCTGGACCCACGAGATGTCGAGGCGTTCGAATTGGTTCGGTGCATACTAGATACTAGAGCTTGTGTAACCAAAGGAGGGGCATGAGCAGAAACCCCGGGCAGGCGTGGCGATGTGGCGCGCGGCGTCGCAGATGGTGTCTGGTCATCAGAATCGAAACTGCTGTCGCGAGGCGTCATAGGCCTCGGCATCCCAGGAATATATCCAGGTAATCGTGGTGTGGGAGATGTAGTTCGTGAGCTTGGGTACGGCGAAGTACGTTGTGCCTCGTCTGTGATGAGCTGCTCGTCTGAAGACAGTGCCATGCCGGGTTCGTATTCCATGGGGAACGCTGGTAACGAAGTTGACGAGGGCGACGGCTCAGACTTTAGCAGATGGCATGAGGTGAGCGGCGGTAGCGCCATAGATAATGAAACACACGCACCACAGGCTTTGCAACGGTCGCATAATCACCATTCACTACGTGGGCGATTGGTGACCTCTCCATAACGATCTCATCGTCACCCTCCTCCTCCAATTCCCTGATCACCTCATCCAATGCGAGGGACGCACGTCCTAAGATCTCCGGGGATAGGCTAGAGGAAACTCCTTCAAAGGCCTTCGAGTGTGATACTTGATCCAACGCCTCTTCTTTCATAGGCAACATCTTATTGGGACTCGATGGGGTCGATGTTGTGTATCCACTACTCTCGGGAGTGGTTGGTCGCAGGCTCTGCGTATCAGAGTACACGGAGTTGTTGCCCGGTCTACTGCTGAGGGTATTCATACTCGTAGCAGAGTCGGACTGCTTAACTGAACGTCCAGCATTGGACAACGTGGGAGGTCGTCGCTGGTGGGCATTCCGCATATATGAATGGTCCTGGAACTTGCCAGATCCGAACAGATTGTTGCTCATCCGCCTGCTCTTCGCTGATGACAGCGACGCAACGGATGGCGAGCCGTGTAAAGCAGAACTCGTCGTTGTCGTGGACCTGACAGACTGCCCTCCCACTAGCGATGGAGACGCTGAAATCCTCGAAGCGCGGTCGTGATCCTCACTGAAATTGGATATCATGCTCATCCCTGATGATGGTGCAGCATCGCTGTCCGCGTTGGACCTTTGCGTAGTATTGCCCCTCCGTAAACGCGATAATGTCTCTAATATCATGTCCTCTTCTGACTCTGAAACCCGATTCTCAGAACCTCTGGCTCGCTGCTCTGCAAACTTTGACTTCAATTCATCCAATCCGATGGGTTCGCCAGAAGAATTTCGTAAGACACTAAAGCGGCGGGTAAGGCTATACCATTGTAGCATATTACAGTGGAATAGCCGGAATGGGGATACAATTTGAAAACAGTAAGTGCCATGAGGGGGAGGAGAGTAAAAGTCACGCACTCTGGTAGGATCAGTGACGTGCGGAAGTCGCTCGCCGGGGGCAAAGGGGGAAGAGAATCCTGTTGCGGGGCCTCACGCAATGAAACCGGCACTTGACCACGCTTCGCGTCGGACCTTTTGCTTTAGGTGGGAGAGTTAAGGTCGAGGATGAGATACCGTCCAAAGAACCGTATGTGGCGAGATTGGTTTCGTTTGAGTTCAGATTATGGGAACAAGATAAAAAGTGCTTACCGGAATCGATTCATTGTTTAATATGACTCCGAGTATAAAAGTACCTCCCTCGTTTCGCTGCCTCGTTGCCTACACGTTTCGAATGATCGAGCAGTTGATGCGTAGGGGTAGAAAGCCGGAGTTAAGAGCCAGACCAATAGAATTGTGGCGAGAGGCGAGATCAGAGCAGCAGTAATGCACAGAGAAGTAATCAGAAGAATAGAGGTGAAATTATCGAGCAGGGGAACACCGGAAGAGAGAATGAGTGAGAAACGTGGTGAACACGAGTTGGTGTATGAAGGCAAAAGGTAATTGAAGGTGATCTTCTTCCGAGCCAGACTAGATTACAAACCGGGAGGCGGTGTTTCGTTGAGACGGAAACAGCGTCGAGGAGAAGTAAAGGTCTCTCCCTCGTCGAGGTCGTTACAAGCCAAGGTCCCAGTCTGAGTTGTGCATTGGACAGGCGCCGAAGCGCTAAAGGCTAAAGCGCATCAAAATTGCCACGAGGCACTACCAGCTACTACCAGACTGACTCTCAGGCTGGCCGGGCATTGAAGTCACAGTAAGTACTACTAAAAATGAATATTGAGGAAATATTGGCATGTACTGCGGTCTGCATAAACATGAACAGATTTCCAAGGAGATTGGTAGTCTAGTTTTCTGACATGCTAATAAAATCCTAATGTTTTTAGTGGAAATTCAAACTTGAATGATAACACAGGAACTTTGCAACGTACATGATGTGTCAATAGTAATGATACCAATGGCTCGTAGCAATGAGCTTCTTGTTCAAGTTTGTAACAAACCAAAACAGACACTGCTTTGCTTAATAGTACATCCAAGTCCAGAACAATTTTCATAGGAAGGTGGCGTTTGCCTTGTAAGATCAGCCTTGACGTTATGATCCTCATGTACCTGCAGGATGGGGTGAGGTACTTCAATATCATGACAGTAGCATTGGCTAGCTTTAGCCACATGTAGCCTGGTCTGGGCTATTGTCTGCAATAGAATGTGTTGCATAAACGAGGTACAAGCTTTGTATACCGTCCATCGGAGAATGGCAATGCCGCGATCGGGCCTTTCATTAAGCACTCTGGGCAAGTAATAGATCTTCCATATCTCGAATTGTAACAAGATGGCACGGCGAAGCAATGGAGCTGCCCAGCACTACTATGGTACTTGCCTGCAGAAAGAAGTCGGACTATGGCAAATGGCTTCTGTTGATGATAGGCAAGAGTCTTGCTTGGACTGGTGCAGCTATCGCGACTGGAGCATCGTAGTCCACAGAAAAAATGCTGACCGCGGTTTGACAGGTCGCACTGGTAGGGTTTTCGCCTGATCAGACGTCAATAAACCATGAAGTGGGATTCAGAGGGGGAGAGAAACGCACCGGGAAGCTCTGCTAGGCCATTCATGATAACATTCACACCAGGAGTAACTCTGGATTACCATCATCAATGCAATGGCCATTTCTCAGAGTGCCTGTTCACCTACAGGTCATTCTCAACGGGAAATCCGGTTTTAGAGTCAATAGAGATTTGATCTACCGTGGCGCCCTTCGTCATGCGAGTAAGTGTAAAGGTAGGCTGCAAGATTGTCTCAGCATTACTTTCCCCAATAACGGTATGAATGGAGAGAGATTACTGACCTCAGTACAATCGTTGCCGGGCCCAAAAGTGGGAAAGTTGACCCTGTGAATTTGTCAATCAGACTACTTATCTCTGATATCCTAAATGTGCATTGTCACGTACCCCATACCAACCCCGAGCGGGAGAAGACGCTCTTTTTTGGTGTTGACGCCACGAGCAAGCGCCGCAACCAAATTAGCGGTCAACTTGCCTGCAATGTTTGCTGGGTCGCTCGGAAGACCAGTATTCGTGGTGAAAGAACGATGTGTCCCATTGCCCGCCGAGAATGCTATGGCAGGGATCTAGAATGTTCATACGTCAAATTTCGTAATTGAGCTTGAAGGTCTAGAGACTGACACCTCGTTCAACGGATGCGTATGTGGCACCAATGGTTCCGCTCAGCGTGTACAAGAAAGGCCCATTATTTTGTCCTTCGTTAGGGCCGGAAACAACCAAGTCTACTCCGTCCGAACCGAAGTGCTTCGGGATGAGGATGTCGATCGCAAAGATAGCCTAAAATAAAGTGGTGAGAGAGGTAGGCCACAGTGAACAGTATGTGAACAAACCGTGGCAGCAGGAGTTCCATTGAAGTACACTGCGTTGATCTTCGGAGTTAGATACTGCTATTGCGCGGCACTTAGAGAACTCTCACTAAGGTTCGGATCCTTCACGTCGCTGCCGAAGAAAGGCGCGCCGACCGGTATACTGCCAAACTCTCCCCCGGGAGCTGTGATATTGACCGTCGGTAATACAAATGTACCACCTTTTCCAGATTGCTGCACAGCTGGCCTGTTTTAGAGTCAGTCATGGATACACTGTACCATTATGTGGCTTACCCAACAAGTAGAACGTTGTGTTTATCAGCTTTCAATGCATCATATGTGGCCCTATGTAGTTCGGTCCTGTTCAGTATTGAGTGTGACAGATCGGATATGGATGTACCGGATGTTAGCGGAAGCCCAGCTATCGTCGTTGGTGAGAAGGATGTTGAGACCTTCCACGGAGCATATGAGAGCAAAGGCGCTGGCAACAAGGAACTGTCGAGGATACATCTCAGAAGTTCGCGGGATCAGGCCTCCTGTCAACGAAAAGCATTGCTCGCGATCTTATATGCATATCTGCGCGTCGACAGAAAGAGTTGTACGATGGGCGAAGCGAGGCACAATGCCTCGCTTGACCCACTCCATGCAAGTGGCCCAACCAGGGGTATCTCATGATATTCAACATCGAATAAGAGTGCGCTACATGAGCACGTTCGTATCAGTGCTGAGAATTCGATATTCTAATTTGGCTTACCAGTACGTCTCCTCGTGAGAGATTCCGACGCACGAGGCGAACGAGGTGATATTTTATGATATCTCTGAAACATGCTGCGTAACCTAATACCGGTGACTCTCTGCAAGCGTGAGTACCTTATCCTTGTTGTGGCCATCAGAATTAAACCGTGGAAGTAAAAAGGTGGAGATAATCAGTCTAGATTGAATACAAGCTAATAGTACAGACGGTGGCGTTATTTAATTTCCTCGGGGACCTACAGGCACTGTGCTTATTCGGGCCGCGGAGGCAGTCATGAGGCATATCTGATAATCTCTGTGAGATAGTCGGATGCAAATGACGGAGATGCACTCACTTCTTTGTCCACTCCTTTGCATTCGCTAGAAACCTTGCGCTGTCTGTCTTCATAAGCTGCATGAGATAAATCAGTACAACTACGATCCAAGTCAGCTTTGATTCCGCGTACGCACAGCTGCGATTTCTGGTTCGAAGGGGTCATCCGGGCTAGGATTGTTCAATTTCTCCTGGATGATGGCCAAAACTGAATGGGATGCGATGAATAAGCCAATGATACAACGGAGCTACATAAATGAGAGTATACCTGATGAAAGCGTGACGGAGGGCTTCCACTAGAATCATCAAAAAGCATACGATTAGCCAGTTGTACTTGTTGAAAAGGGCGAGCACGTACTTGATCGCGGAGTACTGGCACACAGATGTGACCTTCCTCGTTGATACCGGGATGATATATTTTCGTAGTAAAAGCCACCTAGCAGTCTTTATTGAGATCAGCGTCTCAAGTATCGGCAGCCCAAACCTACTGTTGGTGCTTTGAATGGGAAGTTGTCCGGAAGTACTAGTGTGAAATGGAATATGCCACCCTTGTACGGGCTCTCATTCTGAATATGCAGAGAACAGAATCAACATTAGCATGTCAGGAGAGACTCGAGTAAATTCGCACCGTCGCCCTGATACTACATTTCCATCTGAACAAGTTGTCATCATCAGGTTCAACTGATAGACCCTAAAAGGAGCAAAGTAAATTATACGAATCGATTCCTAGAAGGCCTGTAGCACACCTCAAGTGGTCTATTCCTGATGTCGGTCAACTCCTGAACGACGGTCAGTTTGCGATTTCGCCCCTTAGACTCTACCAAAAGTTAGCAGCACCTTCTGAATACGTCTATATGATTGTGAGGAGAGTTCATCGGGGAGAGCAAGGACCGTACCTCAAGGCTGTCATCTGAGATGTCCTACTGGATCTTTGGTATGTTGTAAAATGAGTATTCCGGAAAAAGAGGAATCTGTGTATGCACTGGCACTGGTTCAGACGAAGTGGCACAACGACGGCAGGCCCTTCAAGTTTAGCGCCCTGTCGTTGTTCTCATCCAAGTTCTCTTCACCGCCTACCGTCTACGAGTATCATCGGACTCTCTCCTTCTGACTTGCGACATACGACGCTTGTTTTTTTGCGCACAACTACCCTTACCCCATTTTTTGCGAGGTCGAAGACGGAAATATCTAGCCACTTCACGACGTCCGTACCTTTCGTGCTTCGTCTTGTCTCCGGAAATATCAGGCTGGCAAATATGCTCAATATATCTGTTAGTGCTCAAACTTTTGTGGACACCATTACTTCCACAGTCTGACCGCCCCGACAAGATCTGGCCACCATCCTCGAAATACGCGTCGAGGTAGCGTACGCTTCTTGACATACCTGTGCGACTGCACATCCTACTCAGAAAGTATTGACGTGGATCAATGGAAGCCCCAATTACTCCTCGGGAGGGGTCCCCTGCTGTCGCGGTACTAGCTGTGCCAATTCATCCCCCAAATCGTAAACGAAAGCATGGTGCAATGTCTGGCACCGCAGCAGCGTCCCCTGTACCATCAGAGCGTGGAGGGACTCCCAATCCATCCACCGACAACTTAGTTCTTACGCGCCATCTTGACCTCACCTCGCGTCCTCGTTTGACGATCTCACGCCATCCTTCGTTCGTGCCTATAGCGCCAGGCTCCTCATATTGTACAACTGAGCCTTTGTGCATCAATCGACTGAACTTCCGGTATACTCCCGCCGGTCTTACAGACACAGAATCTGGCTTACCCTTTCGAACAATTGAATCTACTCCTACATGTTACCGAGTCTCATGGGAGGACAGGAGCCCGTTCGTCAAGGTCACACCAGATGGGTCGGGGTTACGAGGAGACAAGGGTTTCAGAAGTGCGCGATGCAATGCGCCCGTGCGAGAAGGAAAATGGTACATGGAGGTTAAAATAGGACTCGGTGGAGGCGACAAAGGTCCAGAGAGTAAGAGACAAGAGGGTAGCCATGTTCGCCTCGGGTGGGGTAGGCGAGAGGCCCCTTTGAACGGACCTGCAGGTTTGGATGGTTACAGCTATGCCGTCCGTGACATAACAGGAGAGAAAGTTCACTTATCTCGACTACGTCCATATGCCCAACCATTCAAATCTGGGGATGTCATTGGAATGTACATCTCTCTACCATCTCCCCACAGGCAGCCGAACAAAAGGGATCCATACGATCCTGCGCACATCAAGCGCGAACGGATAGCCATCGAATTCAAAGGGCAGGAGTATTTTGAGTCTTACGAGTACTCACAGTCGAAAGAGATGCTCACGCTCATGGAGGCAAACGACCGCGCAAAGACCAGCACTTCTACTCCAGCCCCTTTGGCAACGAAGAAGTCTGCGACGGTGAAAAATCTACCGTCGACAGCAAGAGGAGGCAAGAGCGGGCCACCGGAGCCCACCCCCATGCGACCATTGCCCACCCTCGGACCAGAGTCCTGCTTGGCGTTCTTTGTTAATGGAGAAAGCCAGGGTATCGCCTTCCAAGACTTGTATGATTACCTCCCACTGCGCACGCCCCCCAATAAGGCACAGGAGAAAAAACGGGCACATAAGGAAGGCTTGAGGGAGCACAAGGAGAACCCGTACGATGACGGTAGCCTCGGATATTATCCGCTCATATCTTTGTTCAACGAGGCCGAGGTGACACTTAATCCCGGACCCAACTTTGAGTTCCCGCCTCCACCCGATATCGATGCTGTGCTCATGTCTGACTGCATGGACACGGACGTGAAGCCGGTACTGGACGGTATGCCTAAATGGCGGCCGTTATGTGAACGCTATCCAGAATATATGGCGGAGCAATTTGCTCTTGATCGACTCGAAGACACCGATTCGCATAAGCCAGAGAAGGAGCATAAGCATCAGAGGGAGCCCAAGGAGCCCAAGGAGCCCAAGGAGCATAAGGAGCACAAAGAGTACAAGGACACAAAGGTAAATGCTTCATATAAACTCAAAAAGCTTCGTGAATGTTAATATCCTCTTAGGTGGACGAGGCGAAACAGCTAGATGCCCAAGAAAAACTTGAACTACATCGGGCTAAGAGAAGAGCTCAGGCAGCTGCGAGACGAGAGAGAGCTAGAAAGGCAAAAGCTGAGGCTGAGGCTGAGGCTCGCAGAAAGGCTGAAGAAAACCCCGTCCCGCCTCTGGACGCAGACCGGGCGATGCAGGTAGACGAGCAAAGTGCTGATCGCTACAGCGCTCCTCCTACGGGGACGCCCAGCATCTATCATCATTCGCCAGTTGCCACTGTTGAGTCAGTGGGTGACATTCCGACCTATTGGGAAGGACGTACGCAAGATAATAGTGAATATAACACAGATGGCGAAGACATGGGTGGCGAAGGAGTGCCTGACTTCGATGACCACGATCCTGCTTCGAGTGAGATGGGCATTGATGAAGAGCTTGCTCAAATAGCGTAATACATTCATTCACTTTGACAGCTACCACATTGTTGCGATGGTGGACGATTATATCAAGCCTGTCGAGTGGCATATATATACACATGTGGTACTAATGTTACTGGTATCATTACGATGAAATTAAGCATACAAGAAATGCGGAAACTAGTGCCTTCGCCGTCAAAACCGAAAATAAAAAAGGGGATTATACGGGAGATCATAGGACGATATGTTCCACTGTATGGGGCAAGTCACCGTTCGTGTGTTGTGACATGGCAGTAATGTAATGGCCTCTTGGGGGTAGGTATTCAGGTATAGGTTCGGCGAATTGCTCCCCGCACATGTTCGTCAACGTGTCATGTAACATCTTGCCGTACCGATCTGCAAACGGGATGAGTATTCGTCAAGTTTCAAAAACAGTGCGCCTAAAACACTTACACGCTAGAGGAACGCGTTCTCCAGCCTTGGCAAGCATGGTCCTGAGCAGATATATGAGAGGAAATACGATTCCGATTCCGATATAAAACTTACCGCACGAAAGAGACTTGTGATTGAAGCAAAAGAATTTGCTCGCGAATACCTTCATCTATGGACGCCCTCAAAAACCTGACGAGCACTCTCCCCGCCATGAACCAACACATCTGAAGGCCAAAATCAACACAAGATTGGATAGCGTGTATGAAGGCACATACGAATGGTTGCAAATCCAACAGTGAAACGTCGAAATTCGTTGCAGTCAAGGTATACATGAGGTCCACAATTGAGCGTGAAGCACTCAGTGTTTTGCGCCCCGACATGCACGAAATATCATTAGGTTTAGCATGTGGTTCATGAAGTAGAATCTGTGCACTATAGGTGGCCGCGACGCCCGTGTCAGTTGTCATTGGAGTCTACCTAGGATTGGAAGTGCGCACAGATATGCGGCGGTGCAAGCCGTATAAAGATAGGGGTCCAGGATATCGCCGGTTACTGGTGATCTGAAACGAGCTGGGAAGGCTTGTCGAAAGTTGGCAACGATGCTATCCAGCTGTTGAAATTCAGCTGTGCTTTTGGCGTCACAGTCTTCGTTAGAGGGCATGGTGTTGTTTCCTGTATAGTACCGCCATCTGAAGCGAAGATTGAATGTTTTGACCCGCGAAAGCAATATAGACGCTTTGATATATAGAATGAAGGAATCCGTCTGATGATCTGGATGTGTGTAAAGGAGGTCCGGATTATACGACCATTGCCGCTCTTCAGGAAGCACGAGGATCTAGGTAACGCGTCAATGAAAGTGCCAAGACCACAGCTCGCGGCGGTCGCTGTTCTCACCCCTTGGTCGTATTGATCTCCGCGTAGTGGCAGCAGCTGGCACACGTCCATATCGTCAAGGCTCAAAGCCCAACCATTGCCAGTACCCTGCTGGCGTTCCATTGCGTACGCTATTCAGTGGACAGTAAAGCACATTCTGTCAGTAAGCCACGCTTCAATAGGTCACCGGAGTCATACCTATCCAGAAGGTATTCCTTCGCATCTCGTCCTCGATAACGCTTTTTGCAGGAGCCAGAACTGATGGTGGTTTGTAATGGGTTATTGCTGCTGTAGTGTAACACGTGCTGAGGCTGCAAGGAGCCGTACACCGTATCGCATGAGCAGCAGAAAGGAATGCCTACGTCATGCGTTAGACAATAATCGGTAGAGATCAAGATCCATCGACTACATACATCTGTCCACCTAAGGTAGTAAAGAAGTAAGCAGCGTATCTAGACAAGTTTAGGACATTGAAATGCCTACCTGCCCTGGCTCAGATACCACCACGTTAAGATAATTTGGGCTGAGGGTAACGAGTTCGATAAAGGCAACCTTTGAAGAGAAATATGGGTCTGACCTTGTAAACATTGGAAATCGGCTCTGACCAGGCCAACGTCGATAACCTGCTTAGCAAACCGAGCTTGCTGTTCTGTGAAAGATTCTGGCACTTGTTCCTCAGCTACTCCGAAATAATCAGGCCGTGGATGCGCTTTTCTCCACCTTCCGTTGAAAAGCTCGTCTATTGAGATACCCGATAAGTTTCGCAGTAGCAGATTTAAAACGCCAACTTACAAGGAGAGTCATGAGGTGGGTCATATAGCTGTGTTGATGGAACGGCAGCAGTGTAAAGACTGCCAACCGCACACATTGCATGAAGCACGGCTGTTGACGGGAATCTGAGATCTGTGGGAAGTAGCTCTAGGGAGGCCATAAAGGTTGGCATGTGGAACAATCGACCAGCGTGAATATGAAAAGCAAAGAAGGCTTCCACACTGTAAAGAATGAGCATCCCACTCAAATCAGTAAGGTATCTGCACTCACAGATGCCTGGTGATTTCGGGTGAGGGCAGGTTCGGAGGCCAAGAACGAATTTCGAGGCCGAAGTTATCTACTGTATGAAATAAGGCGGCCAATTCGAATATCAGAGACATTGTTGAATTTGGCAAGCAGACGCGCAGCAAACTCGTACCGTTCAAAAGTCCGGACACACCTGTGAGCCCGTCCAAAGTACTGTTAGGAGTGAATTGGGGAAATTCTGCGCTATTGACGGAGCTTCCCGGAGAGCTCGAGTGGCCAGCGAATTGTGGATACAACCCGTTCTCCCCGTTCACAGAGGGAGGGGTACCCTCTGATGTCCTATTGTATTTGCTCGAACCTGAACTAAAGTCTGCGGGATACAGTTGTTTTGTGTCGGATCCTGGTGTTACTATGGGGCTGATGTGTGTTATCGAACTGGTTTGCAGGTGTTCTATCGCTCGGTCTTTCTCGCGGAGTAGAGTTTCAAGCTCATCTGGATCAGAATGAGACTTGTCACGTACACTAAAGATATCTGTGCTTACTGATCTTGCTTTCCATCTTTTCGTACAACTTCCTCGACACAGAACTCCCCGACTCTGAATCAAACACAGGGACTAGACATCAATCAGTAAGCGCCTAGTGAGTGCCCGACGTCGAGGACACACCTTCATCGTATGTGCACTCTGGTACATCTGGTAATACGACGCCGTCGACCGCATGTGCTACGGCATATGCATGAGAGCGTACACAGGTACCACAGCAAGGGCGCTTGGCATCACTAGTATGACCATTTCCAGGCGATCAACAAGAACAGTAAGAACTCGGGAATGCCTTCGGGAAGCCCGAGTGCACTCACCATTTCTACCGGCAAGAGTAGTCGGCATGTCAATTGGGGTCGGTATAAATCAAACTCACTCACCAACTTGCGTTTCCTGCATTGATGGCATGCCTAACCCAACCACGGTTAGGATATTCCCCCTAACGATTCTAGTGCCACTTGCCTGGTATCTCTTCAGACTGGGAGCATTGTTTTTCGTCGGACCATGACCTCCTGAGTGCGGCGAGTCGTGGTTGGGGGGTGCTTTAGGCATGGAACGGGGTGGGAGGAGGCCTTGTGGTAGAAGGGAATGAAGCTCGTTGCAACCGACGACTCGAAGAACGCTCGCAATATTCAGGACGGGTAATAAGCGTGATCCCCTATTCTAACGGTTTATCGAGTTCCGCTGGCCAGCAGCCACAGCCTCCTGCGAATCTCACCCTAACTCGCATCTCCCAAATGGGGTAACTCCCAACAGCGGCAACTCGGCTCAGGTACCGACGCTCGGCAGCTTCACCCATCCGAGAAAAGCGGGACACCGTCAAACCTTGCACCGAAATTTATTACGGTATCTCTACTACCCACTTTAGTATGCTACAGTACGGGTATATGTTAATAGAATCCAGAGAGTATAACGTCGTGGTCAGTACGGAAAAGAGAGAACGGCATATGTCTCGGTCGTGCTAGGCGGACCAGCGGGGTGGAGGGGCGTTGATGGAATATCTGCGGCAATAGACTATAGTGGGCAAACTAACCCTGGATAGTAATTCAATTTGGATTACTCACCCTACGGTCTCTCCGTGGCCTTTCACTTTCTCAACGCGGATATCAAAGATCAGGTCCCCTGACGCAGGTTCCCATCTTACACAACACCAGTTGCGCTTGCCCATTATATACTTGCTTTTCGGCACACCCCCGGTAGTGTCCTTGGTGAAGATTGGAATCTTTGAACGGGAACATGCGAAACGTCAGAAAATTCCACCAGCAACCGAACACCGCGTACCATAGTCTCATCCGTATCCAAGTGATGAAGTGTTCGATGAGTCTTAGTTGACAGCGTCGAGACCATTGTCAGCACCCCATTCGGTGGCCTCCATGCATAGTGTCAAATCAGCAATGCACACTGACAGCATCAGGCAGACTCACGGAGTGTTTACGATAGCACCTGGAAATCAATGAGCGATAGTACAAGGTTCATGGAGCGCCGCACTCACTAGATACAACGTTCAACATGTATCGGTAATCCATAGGCGGCGGTATCTCCACGGCGTTTTTGCCTTTAACGAACGTTTTCAACACTCCTACTGCCGCACAATGGACATCTCCGGATAAGAACGTCACTCTCATATGCTTGTCCTTGGCGATGTGTTGCATCCGTTCTATGAACCAATTGCGTTCCCGCTATTTTTGAGAGTTAGATAGGATACCGGGGGCCGGCATACCAATACCAACACGCACCTTGTGCGATTTTGCAGTCCAGTGATCGTTCTGTGTTCGAGTTGCTAGGATGAGGCATAGACTTCAGAATATTCAATGACAGTACCAGATCGTCAAGCAGCTCTGCATCGGCATTAAACTTGTTCACAAAACCTGATAGCCCCATTGAACCCGCTCTACCCAGGGCTACCAAAGGGTTCAATTTTGATTCCAACGCGGTCTCAAGGAAGACCATACGCGGGTAGGCGATTGGGATACCTTGGGTGAGTTTAGTTAATTGTCGTGAGCACAGAGGAAGGACACATTCGTACCGAGTTGTACCACAAGGTGGTCCACCTGAAGAGGCAGCCGAGATATTCGATCAAATACGACTTTATACTGCTTTTGACTGCACACTTGATCTTTCTTCCTCTCCGCGCTGCGGATGATAAATTGATATCTGGCTTAGGGGAGAAATTACTCAAGATGCTCACCGACAATCCAATAATAACATGTAGACTTGAGGACCCAAGTATGTCAAGAATGAGTGCGATGGGAATGGTACAAAAGGCCCGTCTCCGCCAATAACGAGGGATTTAAACGGATGTCTGTTGACATCCAAGCCGTCCACTTCCACTATTCGCGCGGTGAGGACAAATTGTATGCGCGGAGCGGGGGAAACAAACCGTTAATGAAGCACTGAAACAAAAGAAAGAAGAAATATCCTCGAGAACCGATCCTGCAGAATACATTGAGCAAGGTCGGTCAGGACGCCTTGGATAGTATCCTCACGTTCCAAATACAGAGGATGACATTAGATCATCGGGGTCTACAAAGCTTGCTTAGTAAAAGCAAGAAGTCAACAAGAATGTCTCACTGACAACTTCCGAAACCGTCAATCTGCGGAAATCCGTCAGAGGGGTATTAACTGATAATATTGAGATCAATCAAACTCACTATGTCTAAACGAAAGTATGTCAATTATCGGACATCAACCAATTTATTGAACCGTTAAACGCTTACCATGATCATCTGTCAACAGTCATGCATAAGATCGTTGGTCATTCACACGGTAAAAGTTTAGACCGTACCGAGCATATTCAACATAGGACTGATGATTCCAAGTCAACAGGTATTTACAAGCGATTTAGCCAAAGCACTCACATGGAACTATTAGCTCTTGCAAATGCACCGCTGCGGAATATCTGGCAGTAATGGTTAAAGTAGAATCTATCGATAGCAAAGCGCATGTCTTCTGTTAAAGGATAGTTCCTCTTCTTTTCGGGAAGTTTCGTGGAAACCCAGTTCTGCATCTCAGGTTCACGCACGATGCCATCGCAATACAGCTGATCGCCTCCACCGACAAGCGCATGGAAGGGCTCCTCTGCATGTTTTTGCAGTAGATCGGTCCATACAGGATCATATCCGCTCTGGAAGCCCGGCCCCCGGAAAGTATCTGGATTCACTCCGGCGCTGAAACCATTGCACTGGGTGGGGGTCGTGAGACACATAATAGTTCGGCAGACCGAGAAAATGATGGTGCTTACTGAATACGCAGCCCATCGCATGTTCTGGCTGCGGCCAGGTACAAAAAAGTCCATCTCTTGACCATCATTGATACTATAAGTGACGCGCATTTCCGCAGAACCTAAAGGGATATGAATCATGAAACGCCAGAATGTAAAGGTACTGGTTATTGATTCACAAGGAATTGGTCAGTTTCAGGACACGCGAAGGGTGCGATGTGACATTCACCCTCCATTGCCGCAATAAACCCAGATCTCTTGAGCAGGGACACTCTGCTTGATAGCATTAGGACCTGCTTGAAACGAACTCCCATTTGCACCTGGGAAGACATTTGACAAGGGGTCCGCTGGATGAGGGCCCAAGTCAAAAGACCTTCCATAGCTTCGACTAGCATTAGAGCGGGCTCGTACCCGCGACATCTTAGATGGACGATCAGGATCCCAAGCATATGTTAACTTGGGATATGGTTCGTATAGCGATCCTGCATCAGCAGCTGTATACCTTGTAAGAACCATAGCAAAATGAGCTTTGCCGATGTGCACTCACTGACGATCATCGCTGCACCGTGCCATACCCCATCTTCATCTACTGTATCATACCGGAGCAATGGCCCTGCCATGAATTGCAATATGGGATTCATACCAGCTACTCGCAGATTTTGCGATCTTTCAATTGCTGTCATATGTGCCAGCTGCTGAGTCGCATACATATAGGAATCTTCTGCCGCAGGATCATCCTGCGACGATTGGGACCAGGAGGGTCCTATGCTCGGTGGACTGCTAGAAGCCCAGCTGGGCTGATATCTCTCGTCTTTTGGCGGGGGTGGGGGCGGTCCATCATCTCGTAATGACAGGCGTTCGAGGCGAGGTGTGGAAGGTTGAGAGCCTGGGTGAAATCCTCCTACGAATGGCTCTGCCATAGGATAGATCTGCTCGACAGGCTTGAACTTTCCATCGGGACCTCGTACTGGATTTGACCATTTCTCGTCTTCCTGAAGAGCAGGAGTGACCACGCATGATCATATGTAAGATTGACAGATAGAGTGTAACTTGGCCACATACTTTCTTGGCCCGATGTCTTGCATGCCATCCTGGATTATCCATTGCTTTCTCACGAAGGCGCTACGGTAGTTGTGGATGTCGTTTGGTGGGTAGGAAGTGTACTCGATAATTCAAGAGTTTGCAGCCGACGGTATGTTTGGCTTAGATCACGAGGTCGCTCCTGGACGGAGGTCTCAAGAAGTTGAACAGTTGCTTGAGCTCAGTCTGGCTTCGTTACTCATAATGTCAGCACAGCAACCTCGGGTAGAGAAGCTCTCTATGCACGCTTCCGGAGCGCTGGAGAATACAATCGCTGATTACTTTGGAGTCGGCTCAAATTCTCGCACACGAGCATTCTCAAAAACTTCCAGGGCAACTCAAGGTAACTTGTTGGAAGTTGTTACAGGGCCATTCCATAATAATTATCCATCCGTCATACAAATTAAGCCAAAAATTATCGCAGCACAGCTCCCTACCCTGCATGTTCGACCGCGGTAGTGATGAGCTTGCCATCCTTGATGACTGTCTTGAACATTTCCGGGACTGGCTGTTCACTGAATATCCCTTCTTCCTCGCCCTCCACAGGAAGATTGATGTTGATGCTGCTACATTTGGCCGTTGTGATTTCGGTCCCTAGACAATCCTTGGAAAGGAAGATGTGCCCGGAGTCTGTCGAGTCCAGCTGAATCATTGGAGCTGATCCTGTGATTTGTAGCTGGAAGGAAGGCGAGTTGGTGACCGACACTGACGAGATCACGGACTCGACAAGAACACTAGTCTTTGTGCAGTTCACTAGAAAGACACGACTAAGCCTAGATAGCCATCAATGCAAGTGCGCGTCATACCAAGTGTAACCGCGTTGACTTTGCCCTTTATAATCACCGTAGTATTCTTGCAGCCATATAAATTGATCGAGTGACTGATCTCAGTCTCCGAAACAGTTAGTCCGGACTCGTTCTCATAGTGTTCCTTGTGAGAAAGCGCATGAGATGGAGCTTCGCAGGCGAAAGAGACCCAGACATACGATGAGCCACTTGTTACCCTCCAACGCAAATTTGGAAGGCTTCTTGCCAGCGAGAGCTTGGGGCTTGCTTGGCTTCGTAGGACGTTTGGAGGCAGACGCAGCTAAAAAGCGATTCAATAGTCGTTCTACTAAATATACTAATAAACTCACGTGATGGACCAATGCTAGCTGGAACAGTGCTACCAGCTCTCAGGGCCGGGTTCTTATGTGTCATTTCGCTCTTGTCGACCTTTCTTAGGCCCTTGGTGACATCTTCACCGCGGTTCAACTCGGCAAATACGGCAGCAGCGCCGCCGGCCGATGGTGCAGGTGCAGATGCTGCAGGCGGCGGGGGAGGGGGCGGAGGACCAGGCGGGGGAGGCGGGGGCGGTGGTGGCGCATCGCCGGTAGCGACCTGTGCCCCACTCTTGTACTGATCTGTGGAGATACCCTGAAGAGGTCTAAGTATTGTGTGGCAACAAAAGATTAACGAACATACTGTGGGATTCCAAGCCAAACCCGTCGTGTGGTATTCCATCACATACTTGCGAAGCTCGTCCAGCAGCGCATACCAAGACCTGACCCACTCGACGTGCTTCGGTTCCCTGTAAGGTATGTCGAGTTCAGCTGACGTTCGCAGGATGGAACCTTCGTACTCACTTATCCTTGAACTCCTTGATCACTCGATTCCCGTAAAATTCTGTCGAGTCCTTGACATCTTTCACATAAGGACCAGGCTTGGGTGTCTAAGGTTGTTGGTAATGCGCGCTGTCAGCTCAAGAGGACGACTACAAGAAGACACCACACACCACAGCAACCCAGCCAACAACAGGCGCACCCTCCGCCAAGACAGTATGGTGGTTATTCCAGTCTCTATCCTTCCGAGATGTCTCTTTGGCGTGAGACACGGCTCCAATATCGGCGGAGAGAGGTGACAAGAGATCATTTAGGGTCTTGTCGTCTGGCTTCTTACATGAAGCTGCGAGCTTGATAACTGCACCCAACGAGATAAACTCCTTCTCAACGAGTAAGACCTGTAACCAAGTCAATTCAATTCAAACTATCAATTGGTTTAATACGCAAAGCTCGCACGTACTTGCTGAATGACCGACTCGCTTGCAAAGCTACGCGTAAGCTCGAGGAAGGGCTTGACCTTGCCCTCAAGAATCACCTCTCTATAGACAATCACGCTTTGTGGCTCGACCTCAGTGATAGAGGCCGCGGCCGAACCAGTGGGAGGGGGGACAGGTGTAGGTTCTGCAGATTGAGGTGATGTACCAGTGTTGGTTGGCTGAATCTGCGGCGCACTTGATCCGAGAGCAGCTAGGTCTTCGAGACGAGAGGTAGCTGCCTCAAGTCTGTAATATCCCAGTTATGACACGAAAGGTTTCTTGTGGTTGCGGTTGTATACATACCTCTTTATGATCGTAGCCAGCGAGTGCAAACCGCCTGTCGAAGTCATTTTGTACTGTGATCAGTCCCGATTGTTTCCAATTCAGCTGGGATAGGGAAATATAGGTGCAAGAGACGTAGATGTTGAATGTAGAGATACCAAGCTTGTCAAGCCTGAAAGCACGCGTAGCACGTTGCAATGAGCGACCGCTGGCGCTTCTGATATCCGTGGCTCACTTCAAGTCGACCAGCTGCTCAGAGTGATTTGCGTACAATTACATAGACTGATAATTTACAACATCTAACCATAATACATGAGGATTTTTTAGATAATGTACCTGTGCATCAAGCCTTGGCCTGAAGCATCTCGATGAACTTCGAGCCCAGCGAGTTCGCTGCCAAAGGATTGGCACCAGAAACTAGTTCCCTGTCGACTGTGATGCCCCCAAGCTTCTTACCTATACCTGTCAACATCTCTACCCCTTCCGCGCTCAGAGAACTCTCGACCTTCCTAGGTACTTCGCCTTGTTTCAGTGTCTCGACTAACTTCTCTTCTTGATCCGACCAAGACGTGATTTTGTAGCCACTATAGGCAAAGCCTGGAGAGTCCGGAGCATATTTCGTGGAGAGCAAGGCATAGGGTCCATGGCAAAGCATAGCTAGAAAGTAGCTCGATCATCGCGCACAGATGTTGTAAGCCTGAAGGCTACCTACCAGTAGGCTTGCTCGTATTGTGGAAATATAACAAGATTCGACCAAGGTCAGGATTTTCACCCAGATCGGAGAGGGGTGCATGTCCGCCAGGTACAAATACCCCAGCAAAAGTCGCAAGTTCCTGGTCACTGATCGACGAAAATGGTCGAGGTGAATCAAGGTTGTTCTCTTGGCGCATTTTCTCCCAAAGTTCTTTATCGCGGTTCTTTGCGAAGAAGTTGCCTAGGTACGCGGCCAATGTGGATTCGGAAAGGGGATCGATATTAGGGCCTTTGCCCGTTGGTGATGCGAACTTGCAACACCACAACATCAGCGTTCGCATCGACGCATTACACACATTGCACACTTACAGTGATAGAGTATCCAGCATCGAGCAGCTGAATCAGCGGTTTAGTCAATTCCTGTAGGAAGACACCAGTTTCCTCCTGAGTAACAGCGCCGTCGGACTTCTTCAAAGAAAAAGAGTCCGCGTCGGAGAGGATGATGAGAACTTTGCCTGTGGTCATGATAAAGTGTGTCGAATTGTCCGGGGGTGGATTCGTGCATACTCATGTTATATATAGTCTCCCTTGCAGACTTCAGCCAGGGTTCGAACCTGTGTCTCGGTGCCTACGGCGGACGGCGGATATTCCTGTCTGACGTCTGCGTTCAATTATGACCCCCTTGTCGAGTAGTCAGCTACAGCCGTCTCGGCAGATCACGTTATATGTTTGTTTATCCGAAAAGGCGTGTATACATCGCGTTCTAGTGTGTATGTTTCCTCCCCATTAGCTGTATTCTACAATATAATATGAATTTGAGCCCCTCCAATGGCTTCGGATTCTGGCTTATTGGACTGGGAAAAACAATGCATGCTTGATTAAAGAACCCAGCCAGGTATGATCCGTTTGCGAGATATCATCGGTTCACAAGTGCCATTTGAAGCGGCGGATTGGCAGTTGGAAAATACAGCACGTCTTCTCCCATAAGAAGACGTGCTGTGTATTAGCGCTACCGGCGATGGGAAGTCGGCTCTCATGTTGTATATCAGGTT
>MLYV02000191.1:0-11165 GCA_001913855.2 Hermanssonia centrifuga
GGGGGGGGGGGGGGGGGGTGCCAACAAGTTTTTTTTTTTGATGAGGTTTATGTGTTCTAGCATCCGTCGTGGCTCCCGATAGATATTGCCGCGAAGACGTTGGTGGATATTGCTTTGCGTGACCCGCCGGATCGGAGAGAGACCGGCGGCGCGAGTGTTTCGGTGCCTGTGTATCACGTCGTGAGCCCGACGAGGACGACATCGTGGAGCGACGTCCTCGGCTGTCTCGAGCAACGATGTGGGCTGGTGTTCGACCGGGTGCCTCCCGCGACGTGGGTGGAGAAGCTGAAGGCGTGCGAGCTCGCATTGGACAGTGGGACGCGGAGTATGTTGGGGATGTGGGAGAACAAGGTAAGCCCACTGTGGGGGTTTTTCCATAGTAGTAGCCTGAGCCAACATCATACTAATTTTTTTTAAAAAAACTCCGTTTGACGACTATTAGTATTGGCGGAAGGAGCAGAGCAGCCGCCCCGAACCGACTTTTGACGTCTCGCTCGCGACTGGGGTGTCTGCTGTGATGAAACGCGTGCCGCCGATCTCTGAGGAGGCTATCGAGAAGTTTGTGGGATGTTGGCGGGAAACTGGCTTTTTGCCGACTTAGGAACGCCTGGATATATGTTTCCTTCTACTAGAAGTTGCATGTTGTACTTGTATCTGAACTTGTGAAATGATCTTGACATGATTTGCTCTCAAAGGGTGTTCAAGAGGCTCTGAAGTATGAGACAGTCCGAAACACGGTTTGGAACGGATATCGTTTGCCATAGACGACTCTTGAGTGAACCGGAGGACGGCCGCGGGCTCCGATCAGCTCTTGAACTCGTAGGCGCCCCTTTCAATCTTGCCTCTCGCCCTCATCTTTGTTAACGTTCACTACCCAGCTCAGTCACCCACCTTTCTCTTCTCACAGAGCTCATCCAGTCTCCTTTGTTTACTACGGAATACTCGGCGTGGTAAAGCCGTAGTCAGGTTCCTGGTCGCGAACAAGTGGTTCAGACTAGGTTACGAACGGGTTATGGACTTAGGTAGAGGTTTTACCTGTCGAGGTCGGGGATGGTGGCAGATAGAGGCTCTTGCAGGATGTCCTGTCTTCGTTTGTGCTCCATGCAGAACATTTCGAATGGTCTCCTTAAAAATTTACCCTACCAACTGGAGTCCTAATCTGCGCAAAAGCAAGCCATCTCGAACATGTTTCTCCGACATGGCTCAATTTCTCGATTTTCTTTTTCTTCACGCTCGCCACCAGCAGTTTGTGTGAGTAAACATTTAAAGCAGTCTGCAACAGTTGCCACAAGTCATCGAAGGCAAGTTCAGCGCATCCATCGTTCTCTGTTTTTCTTCATGAATGTTGTTCATATTACATCTACCCCTTCTCACTTAGATCATGTTTCTCTGTTGAGCTGGTGAATGCAGTTCCAGATGAGACACTTAATATCTGTGAGACTGTGTACGGGGTTCCTCCAAACCCGTATTCGCCACCTTGCGCAGAAGCTATCGTTCTCGCTTTTGAGCATATATGTGCGGTCTCAAGAGCATCTGTCCTCTGTCCCTGGAAGTATTTGGTATGTCTCCTTCACACTGGCAAGCGTTTCTCCTGGGGTTGTCGTTCCACATTCACCTCCCAGTGCCTAATATCTTGTCATTTCGGACTGTTTGTGGTCCTGCACCCTGAAACTAGACCCCGAGGGTTCTCATCTTGCATTCGTGTCACAAAGACGCGGCAGAATTGATACAATCCTACAGAATGCTCTGCCCCTTTGATCCTATGCTCATTTTCGGGATCAACGTTGCTCTCTTGAGGTTTCCTTTCAATCCACATGCATCCGTATAATCGCTGCAGCATTAGATGGACCATTAGCATGGTGAGTAAACTGAGATAGTTCAATTGATATTCAATTTGGTTGACTGTCTTCCTATGCTGTAGTGGTTTCACTCATTGATTTGCGCGCGTATCTAACCCATATAGCATGCTTCGTATGTGGAGCGTCGTATGGCCTGGACATACCCATGGCAGTGCCGAAGCACATGGGTGCACTGCTTTTGCACCGACGATTACCTCTAGCCACCCTTGGCATGGTCATCTCGCAAAACTCTACCGTTGACGTCCGTCAGGAGGTCTCGCACGCGCGTACCTCGTGTGCTACTTACCGGTAACCCGGATTATGATTACCTCTACAAGTCATTAGTGAACGTTGGTGGGTGTCCTTTTAGCTCGTGCATTAGTTCTAACCAAAGCTTTAGATATGCTGAAAGCGGCCAGCATTCTCTCCTCTGAAGTAACCGGGATGACGACTCCACGACGCGTGAGAACCATGTCAACGCTGTGGTCGGCACGTTGATGAACGTACCGACATGACCTGCGTCTTTTACTGCGAGCGGTATTCGCATTGACCTTTCGTTGCAAGAGTTTTCGCACGCCCAACGGGTACCCTCATCAACACGCAGCCGTGTGTCATTCAATTGGGGTACTTCACCCGATTTCGGTTTAGTCTTGCCTAATAGAAGGGTATGTTATCGTCGCATTTCTCCCCTCTCAGCAAGAATGGGAGACCTAGTGGCCAAAAAACCGATCAAAAATGCTTCCCGTTGGATTTCACTCGATGTACGCTTTCCAAGAACATATCAGAAGCGTAGCTCCTGCGCATCATTGGTCTGTTCGATGTAGATGGCCCATGGTGTCCGATCCATTGACAAAGGTGCGCCATCGTCACAGCAGTTCCCATCCCATTTCCTCTACGCGCGGCATCATTGAAGCTAACGCACACCTTGTAGTTAAAGCAATGGTCTTCCCTGATGTACAAATCACAGTCCATTGATGGGTGCCATCGCTTCCTCTTCCAGACCCGGACTTTTGCTGTATAACCGCCGAAACCGGACCCGGTGGCACGCCAGAAATCCAATGTTTCGTCTATACAGCGCGTTGTACAGACGAAAGAGCTGCGTCAGCTTTTCCATGGGGGCTGCGCATAACGGCTTGCGAAATGGTTTCTGGTCGAAAGGCTCGTCGAAGGGAGAAGATGGAAGCCAAGTGGAATAATATGCGCTCGTGCACAGGAGGTATTGACTAGCCACTTCAAAGGACTACTTGCATGCACCTTCTGTCGAGACTCAATATCCTCACATTGATCTTCTCAGTACGATTGTTCACACAAGCCTGATAGCTACGCCTACTTTGGTGATTCCATTCACCGCGTTCACCAGGGTCGACTCGAAAGTCTTTGGAGTTGCAATTTCATACCCCCCTCGGACGTTCAAGGAAGACGGGGTATCGATTCTGGATAGATAGTCTTTTTGACTTACCTCATTCATTACCGTTCCATTACCCCAACGCCCGACACAAGCAATTCCATCGGGAAATTGTGACCCTTATTCACGTTCGATCTCCTCCCTGCAAAAGGTCTCCGGTATGTCTCATTCAAGGCGGTCGCGACACCTTTGCGTGCACATCCACTCGGCAGGTAAGTAATCAAACCCATGCATGTCGTCTTATATAAACGCGCTGCTCATCGTTCCCAGTAGACCAGTTCTCTGCCTCCCTCCAGCGCAATATACAAACCACTGCCCTTTACCTCCAGTACGCCCCAGCATGAGCGACCTCAAGGCTACTGTAACCACCACGTCCAATGGTTTCTCTGTCTCCGGACAAGAACAGATCAACTATGGTCTGTGCATGATAGGATCAGTCCATGTATATCAACTTGACATTTCTATAGGCTTCGAATTCGTCGATAATATCTTTGATACCAAGCACGGCCAAATCGCCAAGATTTATAAGCCCTGGGGTCGCGTCCTCCTGGTGACTGATACCACTGTCAATGACCATTATTCGAAGCAGTGGAATGCGTACTTCAAGCATCATGACATCCCACTTACAACATTCATAATGGCTGGTGGCGAGAAGAACAAGACGATGACCACCATGTTGTCTATCGTTGACGCCATGAACACCTTTGGCATTGTGCGCAAGGAGCCTGTCCTTGTTGTGGGAGGAGGGTATGTCAAGCTCGTATACCACCCATATATCTTCTCGCTGAAGCTTCCTTGGAGACTATGTACCGATGTCACAGGGTACGCTTGTGCATCTTATAGGCGCACCACGAACTTCATTCGCGTCCCCACTACTCTCATCGGCCTCATCGACGCCTCGGTTTCTATCAAAGGTACGTCCTCGCGATACGCACCTACGATTCGCATCTGAAACTGTACACTAGTCGGTATCAATCACGGCAACTTGAAGAATCGTCTTGGTGCTTATCATGCGCCTTTGATCACTTTCCTTGATTTCAATATGCTTCGCACTCTGCCTGAAGGGCAAGTCCGCAACGGCTTTGCCGGTAAGTCTCCCGTTTATCGTTCAAATCTCATACTTATCCTCACATCCACACAGAGTTGATGAAGATATCCTCTTGTGCGGACAAGCGCATCTGGGATCTACTTGTTGAGAATGGCGAAGCCCTCATAAAGACCCGTTTCGGGCGTGCGGACGGAGCTCCACCTGAGCTGAAAACCATCGCTGACGAAATCTGTTGGCGCGGCATCAAGGTCATGCTTGATGTAAGTCCATTTCGCGAAAAGCCCACATTCCTTGTTCACATCGTCCTTACAACAGCTGGAGAGCCCCAACCTTCACGAAATTGGTCTTGACAGAGTGATCGCGTTTGGGCACAGTTTGTCGCCGACTCTGGAACTATCTCCTGTTGTTCCTCTTCGGCATGGACACGCTGTAAGTAACATCTTTGAACTGAATCACTACTTGCTGCGCCCTAACAATCATAACAGATCAATATTGACATGTCATATTTTGCTACTTTCGCCTGGCACCGTGGATTTCTCAACGAATCTCAGAGAGATGAATATCACAGGCTCTCCCATCGGGTTGGTTTATCCATGGACCATGAACTATTCACAGAAGAAATGATCGTTGCCGGCACAGAGGCTATCTTGTGAGTGGCATCCTACTACCTCCTTATATAGCTGTTGAAATCCCCATATACGCAGAAAGACGCGGGATAACAAGCAGCGCTTTGCAGTGCCCAGTCCATATGGGAAGTGTGCGTTCATCAACGACGCTTCCTACGAAGAGCTCTTCACCGTTCTCAAACTTCATAAGGCTCTGATCAAGGAGAAATATCAGTCTGGAGATGGCAAAGAGGTTAGTTCACCGCCTTTCTCTATCTGATAATGTACTTACCAAGTCGGCTTCTATAGGCCTATGTGGACTACAGTGATCTCGGAATGGATCCTGAGATCCTTCGCCTGCAGGCTGTCACTGCTAATGGCAGTAGTGTAACCAACGGAAATGGCGTCAACATTGCTCAGATTGCGCTCTCTGCTGCCATCAAGTCAACTTTCATTGCCAATGGCGCGGTTTCCGGTGTGACTGGGTTGAATGGTGTAAACAAGATCGTCGAGGGAGCAGTTGCCTAGACGGTTGAATCCAGTCTTTCTCTCTTATTCAGATATTAGCACCCGTTTACGGCCGTGTATATTCAGCTGAAATTGGAAACATGTGGTATTCGCGAATCACAACACTGTTTTGGAGGACGTACGGGAAATGGAATATCACTCGGCGCTTTTGTGTGTTTCGGAAAGTTGCCCGATTTGGCGTGAATTGCAACTTCAAGGAAGCCTTGCCTCGAACCATCTCCATTACTTTGAACATAACGAAGGCACATGCCTAACATGTCTCGTGGACACTTGTAGAATGTCCGTTAAACAGTGACAGGGACATACTATGTCACTCAGTCGTTGATACGGTGGCAGCCTGGGCCATCCTCCTCCTGGACCGACCGTCACGAAAACCAGTCATGTTCTCGAATCTCAAATTTCTATCTGACAAGCCGCAGCGGTTGTCAGGAAACGGGAAGAAAAGATCTGTATCGTGCTCTACAGTCAGTACTGGTACAAAGTGATTAAGGCGTTCAGGGTACTATTACCAGGTACACAGTAACTCATTCCCGGAAGTTGATGAACCACATCAAAGAATATTACAGTCATGGCTATATAAATAGGTGAGGACTACTTCGCATGAGACCTTTATCTGTCCTTGACCACCACCCAATCCTTGAAGTAGTCATGTGAGAGTACACTCTCATGACAAAGTTGTCAATATTCATCTCCCAGGACGTTTAGACATCAACACAAGTTCGACAACATTGAAATGGCTCGACAGACGCGTACCCGGCCAAGCTTAGCACAATCAAATCTCTGCACATTCCTTCTCCTCATACTATCTCTCCTCATCAGCCCTGTGACATTTTTGGTGACCTCCGGAGCCCTTCTGCATACTGCGATCACCAGAAACCCCCTGAACTCCCGTGGCCGTCACTCCATGGGGATCGACAGCAAAACTATACTCATTACTGGCGGCAGGGCCAACAAAGCTTTGACGCTTGTCCGAGCTTTCAAGCGCGAAGGTCACAGAGTCCTCCTCGCAGAGGAAGGGAAGTGGGGCTCCTTCACTTGTTCCCGATTTTCTCGTGCTGTGGATTCTTTTCATTCCCTACCTGATCCCCACATCGATCCCGAAGGTTACATCCATACGCTGAAGCGTATTGTCGCCGCCGAGAAGGTGGAAGCCTGGGTACCCTGCTCGAGCGTTCATGCAACTATGGTCGATTCGGAGGCTGCGAAACAAATTCGCCTCGAAAAGCTTGGTGGGCCCAATGGCTGTGATACCTTAATACCCGAACCTCTTGTTGCGGGCACGCTTCATTGGAAGGATCAATTCGAGGAGTTGTGTAAACAACTGGACTACCCTGTTCCTGATAGCAAGATTGTCACCTGCGTTTCTGAGGCAGTCGAATGGTTGCATTCGCCTGAGACCCTCTCTAAAGGATTTCGTTATCTCCTTAAATCGCTCACTCTTGATGACCTCGGGCGCGACGATCTTACCCTTCTTCCTCTTGCAACTCGCGAGGAGACGTTGCATCATCTATCCAACGTTCCAACACCTCTTAGCGACAAGGACCCATTTCTTCTCCAGCGATTTCTGCGCGGCCCGGAGTATTGCACCCATGTTGCTGCACGGGACGGGAAGCTGGTCGCTTTCGTAGCTTGCAGGAGTAACTCACTACTCATGCGGTATGGCGACGTGCGAACACTTGGTCCCAAGGAACGCGAAATCGGGTATCAGTTGGAACACTGGTCGCAAGATTTTCTCGATTCTTATAAGAGGAAACTTGAGAAGGAAGGCCGGACTGGCCCGGAGTATAGGTTGACAGGTCATTTCAGCTTCGACTTTATCGTTGAAGAGAGTGAAGAGACGGTCTATGTGCTTGAGTGTAACGTCGTACGTTGTTACGTCTTTATTCAAAAACGACAATCTGACTTAGGATTTATTTAGCGGGCTCACACAGCGGTGTGTCTCCTGTCTGACCATCCCGATCTCGCTTCACATTATTTAGGCACTCCATGCAAACTGCAGGCAAGCGTTGCACACCCCGCTCCCGGTATCTCACCTCGTTCTTGGATTGCTCATGCACTTCCTTTGACCATCGCCCGTGCACTCGTACCGCGTATTTTATGCAAGATCTTTCATCCCCAACTTCAGACAACGATCTATGCGCCTGCAGGCCCTCCCGACCCAACCTCTTCTCCCTTACCGGGGGAAGGACCAGTACACTTGCTTTGGCGGTACCTCGTTGGTGCCGAAAAAGATGGAGTTTGGGATTGGATGGATCCTGTACCCTTCTTCGTCCTGTGTCACGTTCAGTGGCCTTGGCTGTTATTGAGGCTGGTATGGCAAGGTGTTGCTTGGAGTCGTCTGAATGTTAGTACGTCGCGGTTATTTGAATGCTAACGCCGGCAAGAGAAAGTTGCATATCCCTTTAGCTCCCAAAGGGACTCATAACACGTACAGCATTATTTCTATGAAACGGTCCTTATCCGTAGCTAGGCAGTTGGCATGATTCTTGCGATAGACTTTCTTGTGTTGGGCATGAAAATATGATATACAACGCCCTTTATTTACTTTGCTTCGGCAACCTTCTGTCACTTTGTGCATCAAGCCCCTCTTCTACATGCCTCTCTCTTCTTCCAAACGAACGACAGGTGAAGGTGAGTTTTACGATATAAAGGAGAAATGGAAATAAGAAAAGAAGAACAGGAGACAGAAAGCAGTCGATGAGGGAAATGGTGATAAAACGGTGTCAGGTCCGGAATGCACAGGGTAATAGGATAGAACAGCATCGGCGCATGATAGACAGACGCACGACAACTGACAACAGATACTGGAACGAACTCAAAGGAATGAAGGTGGGTGTAGGGAAGGAAGATATAGTAGGGATGGAATCATTAAACATTGCATGTGTGAGCGTCCCAGAACGTAAGTCGTGATTGTCTTGCCTCAGTCTTTGATCTTGCTGTCTCGTGTCGCGTTCGGTTCAAATCGTTTGCTCTAACTGCGCTGCAGAAAGAGCGATCGCAGCATAGGTAGATAGGAGAGATTGGGGGTAGAAAGCGGATGCCAACTCATGACAAAGAGATCATGCCGCGCTGTATAAGAACAGGTTGTTCGTTGCTGCAATCTGTAATCCAAGTACCTGGTAAACATCCGCAACAAACACCACTCTGCACAACACGTACTGCAATGGTATTCTCCCTAGGATGCCAGCTGGCATGCAGGATCTTCTTATTAAAGTCCAAGGTATCCAATGCCATGTTCTCTCGGAGTCCACCTGGCCGTCCGTTCTTCGCGCCGACCTTGTTCCCAGGTAGAGGACCACCGACCTTCTTCGCCTTGAAGGCAGACTTATCGGCTTGCAGAACGACGTCATTCAACGTGTCAGTGTCGAATATCCGGAAGTAATTGTGGTATGACCCAGTCAGAACGTGTCTATGATCACGATTAGTAAAAGCTCGTGGTACAATGGGACAAGCGCTATGTATGGAAGGCACTTACTTGTCATCACCGCTCCAAGTACACTCAAACTTGTCAAATATACAATCATTCTCATACAGGTCACAAAGCTTTCCTCTCAGGTGGTCGTGTATAGGGATGGTCTTCACCGGTTTTGACTCCATATTGACGTCCCAGATCTTCAGCGACAAGTAGTCTCGCGCGAGGATATACCGCCCATCGTGACTAAACTTGACGTCAGAGATCGAAGAGATGATCTCGGAGAAGAAGGAACGATTCGTTGGGTCTTCCTCTTCTTCAAACACTGTAAAAGAGGTGTTTGTGAGGGGTTACTCTATACTTGTTGCGAGCTGCTCACTCTTGGAATGGCGATCGCATAATGCTGAGTCACGCATGTCCGCAAGCTTGATGTTGCTTTTCGAGCTCGAATACATGAAGACATTGCATTGTGTTGGGTGGAATTCTGTAGCAGTGATCACTTCCGTGAGTTCTTCCATGTTCACTGGCTTGATATCCACGATGTCTGTCCATGAAGTAAGTTTGGCTCATCTAGAGTTTACTTCGGTCCGACATACTAAATGATTGATCTGAAATGTTCAGATTCCAAAGATTGATGCGGAGGTCGTCAGCAGATATGTAGGTCTCTTGGTCCGAATTGACCGAGATAGAGTGGATGTGATATGCATGTGCGTTGGAGTACACTTTACGGGGAATAGCCGCAATGATATTGTCCTGTTGTGCCAATCGTGGCAGTCTCAACTGAGAAGCTTGCGTCGGCATGGGCAGGTTTCGTTGTTGGCTGTCATGTAGGTTCGACTCCGACACCACCCGCAGGGACTTTTCGAACACTTTCCACAGCTTGATCGTCTTGTCTGCGAAGGAATGAGTGAAAAGTTGTTTTGCGAGGTCTCTTAGACGGTTTACCATTGGTTGAGAGTAAAAAGTGCGCAGAGTTCTGTCGTCTGCACCACTTGATCTTGTTGATCTTCTCCTCGATCTCCAAAGACTTGAGATAGTCGAATTCAGGCTCGTGGGACTGGAACTCGGTATAGAACTTGTATTCGCATCCCTTTTTCTTCACATGGTGTCAGATAGGTTGAGAATAGGATAGAAGAAACCAACCATCTCATTTCGCTCGAACAAAACCACCCGGCCGCCCTTGTCGCCCGTCGCAAGATAGTTTCCTGTCGAGTCGAACTCCACAGTAGAGATGATGTCGGCTGTTTGGGATAACAATGAAGTGAGACTCCAATTAATAGGACGACTGATTCGCACCCTCAGTTATGTCCTCTACCTCGCCCTTGTCACCAAAACATTGTGCGAACCGCCACCCCCCTGAGCCCGACGCGTCAATGTCCATGATTCAGTTGATCCTCAGATAATACCACTGGTTTCTGTGTGCGGCGAGTAAGCTTCAGATGAATAAAACGGTGCAAAGGTGTTGGTAGCGGTGCTGGACTCGCTTTGTGGATGGGTTCGTGAGATTTGTACAGTGGGTCAATATCGTGGCAGGAGTCCTACGGTTGGAAGCGCCGGCACCTGGTCCCCCCAATGCAAGGCGCCTAATCAAAGCGCCAATCGTCCCCCGCGTGCTCGACCGTCTGTTCTTGTCCCCCATGTCTTTAGAAACGATGAGATCTGACGAGCTCCCTGGTCTTTGCTTGCCCAAGCTGACTGTTCTATCAGCCTCAACTGCGGGGACACCATAGAACTATGAATTGCACAAGTACGTCGCAGAACGTCTTCCGATTTGGCACGTTCACAGCTCACTCTTACCTGCGGCTATGCCTAATAGACCGGTTCTATATCCATCCCTAGTATAACGGATGGGCTACTACAATCAGAGTCATCGGACCCCAGGCTCGCCGCATTTTCCTCACATCTTGTTGGGTATGGCGGCCCGCGTGCACATTTATTATTTGCCGGATTTAGATAGCCGCGTGCCGGAACTAAGCGCGTTTCTGTGCCGTAACTTTCTGTGCCGTAACTTGCAGTCTGCCGGAAAACTACCTTCGACTCTCCTCTAAATATCATTTCCCCCTCTCTGCTATCTCATATCTGATCTGACTCCAGTGTGGTTTTTAAATTTTTGTCATTCAAGCCAAAGCCCAGTAAGTCTACTCAACCCGGAGATGATTATGGAATCTAAACTGAGAAATTAAAATTGTCCATAAGAGAGTGTGTGTAAAAATGTCCGTAGAGAGAGTATTAGTTTGTCTAGAAACATTAGAGAGGATTGGATTATGCTAAACGTGAGTGCTAAGCGATTACCGTGGTCAAAAGTAATGAGTGGATAAAATATTAATAT
>MLYV02000192.1:0-19905 GCA_001913855.2 Hermanssonia centrifuga
GCGAAAGGTTGTTTCACAGTGCGCTTTACTCTATCTACTACCTACTATATAGCTGTACTGAAGTGCGTGTTTGTCTAGACTCTTTACAACGGCACATGTAGATGTTCGATGATGGTTTTTACATTGATCATTACCGTTTCCCGGTATGTTCAAGTTGTCATTCGCATTACTTGTCAACTACGTCCTCGTCTAAACCGCGCACAGATACTTCTCTAAATTCAAAATTCTCATCTCCTCGCTTGTAGTCCTCAATTAGTACTGTATTACTGCAACCATCTGTTGTAATCTACGGGAGGTTGGCCGACATGTCCTCGTAACTGAAGAAAATTAAGAGTTATCAGCAGTTAACCCTTAAGAAATTCGTGGCGCGGAGGAATCGCGTCTGGCGTGCTTTAGCAGCGCCGTCACCCCCCAAGTTCGCCAGACAGGCTGGTGCAGGCAACTTAAGGTTCGGTAACTCGTTTGTATTTGATTCCCGCGATCCCTCCATCCTTACTAGCAGGTCCCCTATCCAGAAACAGACCAGAATATAGTATGGCTCATTTGTTCGGAGGGGTCAGGCATTGACACACAAGACGAAAGACCGAAATCTATATCAGTATATAATCATTGTGTCCAACGGCACGCTCGGGAAGTGCGACAAGCAGATATTGCACCTCAAACACCGAATTGCATAGATTGTGACCGTTAACGAATTCGTCCTATCTAGTAGACACAATGGGAAAAAAGGTCTCGAAATTTCAACATGCACATTTGATAGATTCATTACTTGAGCGCAGCCTTGGCCGCCGCGATCGCCTTGACCGAATCTCTAGCCTCAAGCTTTGCGTGCCATCTGTGGGAAACGCAGATACATCAATGTGGTTCAAGCAGTGAAAATCTCTTATAAACTCACGCAGAGACAGCGGGGAAGTCCTTCTGGAAGTTGAATCCTTCCTTGTTCGGTAAGGGACCAGCGAGGGCGCCTTGATTCCATCTACGCAGAAACAAAAATCAGCTTTTTGCGCAAACCCATCACTCAGTGAGACGTACGTAATGAACGAAAGGTCAGCAATGGTGAGTTTGCCGCCTACGAGCCATTCTTGCTTCGAAAGAACGCTTTCGAGTACGCCAAGAACACGAAGGATCTCATTCGTGTATCGCTCTATCGCACTTGGGATCTTCTCCGCATGGAAGTAAATGAACCAAGCGGCCTGGCCATAGTACGGGCCCTGGCCTGACGCCTGGAAGAACAACCACTGGGTCAAGTGGAACTTTTCATCCTCGCCAGTCACTGAGATCTTATGTTCGGGGTCGTACTTCGAAACGAGGTAGAGAAGGATCGCATCAGACTCCCTGAGCGTGTGTGAATATCAGCACCTCTGCGCAGTGGAATGGAGACGGTAGGCACGTACCAGAGAGTGAAGTCGTTGTTCTTGTGGTCGATGAGGGTGGGAATACGACCGTTGGGGTTATACTTGGTGTGCTCGGGAGCCTTCTGCTCGCCCTTCTGGAAGTCGAGGTAGATGGACTCGTATGTCAGACCAAGCTCCTCAAGGACGATGGCGACCTTCCTACGACAAAATCAATACAAATGATTTATGTCGTGAGAGTAGCGGCTTACCATCCGTTGGGACCACCTTTGTGAGAATAAAGGGTGAACTGCTTTCCGTGAGACATGGTAGTAAATTGCAGTGAAAGTTGTATGTAGCTGGAAAAGAGGACGGGTTTGGATTCTGAGGTTCAACTCGCCCCAGCATACCCCCTTATATATGCCCCCATCGCCATAGCCCGATTTGAGATATTTGAGATAGATGTTTGTATGCTGACTGATGCTCTACACATTTTTATGCATTATGTCGTCGAATTGACACACTTTGATCGATGACAAAGGCGACAACTTGAACATACCGAACGCTGTGAATTGTAGGAGCGCTTCTCGTTGAATCAATTGGAAGAAAGATGCGGGTTTATACCTGGAATCAGCCAAAGTGTACCAGTAGGGACTAGTACAATATTATCCAGACGCTCCTCGTCATAACTTGAGACCGGAGGAGGCCGAAAAACGAGATATTGCGGTGTCCAGGGTCTTGCGAAGCAACATTGCGTCGGGCGCTCGGTATCATCATTGACACCTCGGCCCGCTGACTCGCTATTCTCGAGTCTCTGTTCCCCACTGTTCGACAAGGTTCTACAATATTACAACCAGATGCCTTCGCGACGAGTGGCGCACCTCAAATAACATGTATCTCGCTGCCAGTGCCCTCAAATCACAAAGACATCCCGCTGTCAAGATGGTTTCGCAGTCCAGCCTGCACCTATACTGCTGAAACGGCAGTGGTTGTTTGGAATCAGGTAGTATATAAGGTATCCAGATAGGACGAATATGGGTATCTCCTTTTGACTCTGCTCCTCGAGTATATTCTGCGACCTTTTGATATGTCTCAAAGCCTATCTAACGCTGACATTGTCACAGAATTCCAAGCCGAGTACGTGATCTCTTCACATCATTCTCGGTGCTTTTTGCAGTACCGTGTTCAATCTACCCGCTCACAGTATTTTTGAGTAAGTCAATCTCCTCAGTATGCCGGCCAGCCATATTCAATCTTTCACCCGATCAGATGTATGTACCTATAGGCTTCCAACGCTATGTCACATGCAGTAATTGAATGTGTGTCATATAGTCACACTTGGCACTCGAATTGCTCTTTGCCTTGCCGACATTCTGGTGCTTGTTGCAACGTGGCTTAAAACGGATAGGAACCGAATTGAAAGTATCGGTCTTCGCACCACTTTGAGCACAATACTCCTGCGCGACGGTTTGTCCTTTCTTTCTTTGAGTAACTACGATTTCATGAACTCTATCATAGGAACAATCTACTTTGTGTGAGTCTTATCAAATTTGGGAACAACGATACTCACAGTATTCTTCTCGTAATGAATATTGCTCAAGTACTTGTGGATACTGTGGTACGCTTGTCGTTGTCTCCTCCTGATCATTCGGCTCACATTCGGCCCACACATACTTCTAGCAATCATTGCAAGATGCCTCTCCTGTCGCTAATATAATTGCAACGTGCGTCATGTGCAAATTGGGCCAATAACCGCATTGACTAGCCGGTTAATAGCTTACAGCCCATACTAATTTCCCGCTTCCTTCTCAACTTGCGTCAGGTGGTAGGATCCCCATACGATGCACAGGATACCTTCAATTCACGTTTCTCCATCACTGGATTGCGCGTTCCCACGCTGGCAAGCGTTATCGGAAACATGGGCGAGCACCTCGACCACGGTCCCGTGGAAGAAGTTGAAGATGAGCCCGATGACGTCTCTGATGGTCCTCTGGCCGGAGAAATGGTGACCTCTGAAGTTATCATCGAATGTTGTTCCTCCTCTAGTCAGAAAGATCCCCCTTCGAACAACACCATCAGTGAGAACAATATCCAGGAGGTGCTCTGTAGTTCTTAGATTTGTTGCACTCGTTAAATGTTTTTGTCTGCTAGGAGCCCCGCGACTTCATTGTTTGATTATGCAGACTCCAAACCCTTGAAACTGATTTATGCACGAGGTAAGCTCTCATAACCCCAGTTCCATCAGTCCATCGCCTGACAGGTATTCCTGGATGCCCACTAGCAGGTAATTTCGCGTGCACAGATTCAAGATCACATATACCATTTACTTGCAGTAGTAGTAGTACCTCGTTGTTTCCGGAGACGTGACAACTTTGTTCATATTCGTTCGAAATCGGTGCAGGCACCTTAGCTATCAGTTTCCGTTCCCATTTAGTTACTTTCCGTGTATTTGATTTTGATGAATCCTATATTCCCTACGATACTGGTCCCCCTAATGGCGAGACTAGGATATACCATAACTCAGACGTCCCCACAAATCAGATAATGCCGGAACCATCAGCGCACCAGTATGCCGAGTGTAACTTGAACCGCGTAGTCAGGAAATATCACAAGGAAATATTGTAGCTCAAACTGTGCATTGCTTGAGGACTCGATGTATTGTTTGCTCTTTTGATAAACAGAATGCAAGATACATTATCATAAACATAGTCCCCATTTATCGGCTCATCGCTGGAATGCAGCTCTGACCGCCGCAATCTTCTTGACCGAATCTCTAGCCTCAAGCTTTGCGTGCCACCTAGAGGACATTGGGTGCATTAGCAATCTGCGATTTCAATAGTTGCAAGAATATCCTAAAACGTACGCAAACACAGCGGGGAAGTCCTTGTGGAAATCGAATCCCTCCTTGTTTGGCAAGACGATAATGAGAGCGGCCTGATTCCATCTGAGTAAAAAGAAAATCAACGTGATACTCAAAGCTTAGCATTAAGCAAATGACCCAACATACGTGATAAACGAAAGGTCAGCAACAGTGGCTTTGCCGCCCACTAGCCACTCCTGCTTGGAAAGAACGCTCTCGAGGACGCCAAGAATACGAAGGGTCTCGTTCATGTACCGCTCTTTAGCACTTTCGATCTTCTCCGGATGGGAATAAACAAACCAAGACGCTTGGCCATAGTATGGACCCTGGCCTGACGCTTGGAAGAACAACCACTGGGTTAATTGGAACTTGTCGCCCTCGGTAGTCACGGAAATCTTGTGTTCCGGATCATATTTCGAAATAAGATAGAGGATGATCGCGTTCGATTCCCTGCAAGTGCACTATACATGTCAGAAGCCCGCCAAGATGAAACAGAAGCAATAGACACATGCCAGATAACAAACTCGTTGTTCTTGTGGTCGATGAGAGTGGGAATGCGACCATTGGGGTTGTATTTGGTGTGCTCTGGACTCCTCGACTCGCCATTCTTTAAATCGAGGTAGATGGACTCGTACGTCAAGCCGAGCTCCTCAAGGACGATGGCGACCTTCCTATACCGAAATTAGTACGGTGGTCCAACATCATAAAATGAGCAAATCACCATCCGTTGGGACCACCTGGCTGGCAGGTGTAGAGAGTGAATTGCTTTCCGTGAGACATGGTACTAGAGAGTTGCGAAGAGCGCTACGAGATGGGCTTGAACTACTTAAACTTGAAGATGAGAGTATTGAATTCTGAGAAAAAATCAGCCCCACACCATCACCGTGACCCGCTTTTGTAGTACATTAGTGTGCTGACTTACTAGGCTTTTATCCATTACGCGATTGAATTGACACATCTTGATGCTCGTATGTGTATGGGCATGTAGAGAGAGCCAAGCCTAGTGTTGCCGCGGATCCGAGGTCACATCGATGTGAATCCGGTTCAGCTCGGCCAACGGTGACATCGACCACATCGATGTGACCCGATGTGACATCGATGTCATCCGCGGATTTCTGTCTACACGTCGCCCCCCGCGTCGCGTCGCGTCAATCAAAATCTGCTCGACACTGTTCAACATTAATTCTTGTGCAACCATATGCACCTCCCTTTCCAGCAGCTAAGCAGTTGTTCTAATTTGAAACTGTACCATTCTGGCTTGGTCAGATTGACACTAGCATTTGTGAAAAACCCAGATTACATTGGTAGACGCTGTATTTTATCATCTATATGATGCTGTGTGAATATATTTTCCGGCCAAGAAAAGAAACCGATAACTTCCGGGTTCGAACCCTGGCTAGTACCCCGAAGGGAGCTTTAGCGCTGTTACCATGCCGAGAAACTGAATAAAGATTTATTGATACTGTAACTAGCTATTTATTGACTTCGTAACTATTGGTTCTTATCACTGGTACTTATCCTTACTTATCATATTTGTTACTCACTCCGCGGATGACATCGATGTCGACCTCATCAAACCTCGGACCGTGAGAAACCTCGGATTTTTACATCGATGTCAATCCGCCTCAATCCGCGGCAACACTAGCCAAGCCCAACTTCGCAACCCGGCGCCACCGCCGGAAGATGCCGACCATGTTCGGCGGTGTTCAGGGTCTTGACAGAGATGATTGCTAGACGTGTTGGATTCGTACCACCACTGGCGGTTTGCTAGTCATTGATCGCAGCATGTCGTGAGGACACGTTCATTTCAACGGATATATTGGCCCGCAGTGGGAACTACCTGCAGATGCAACCAACTTTCGTGAGTCTTGATTACGAACATTCCCATCCCTCTCTAGAGAGAGGATTAATCAGCGTGAAATTTTTAAGGCTCAGCATGCTAATTAGTCTCCCTTCAGCCAGAGTTCGAAACTGCGTCTGGTGCAGCACGGCGGATTGCGGATATCCTGCATTGCACAACTCGAATATTAACCACCCTTGCATACCCATGTTCGTAGTGAAATTGAGTTATGTTGCGACCAGCCGACAAGCGCATCAAAAAACAGACTAGTAATGCTACTGAACTTCTCCTCGAGACCTTTATATCTACGTTCCGCTGACATGAAATAAGTATTGGTTTGTCTACTGTTACACATTGTTTCTTGCTCTATTGGCTTCTTGTAACGCAAATATAAATACGCAGTCTGCAATTATCAATTATTTCTTGACAGATGCCTTTATCTCCGCAATCTTTTTCACGGATTCTCTTGCCTCGAGCTTCGCATGCCACCTACGAAGCATTATAAAAGGTCAGTGCACGGTCATATATCAGATTCGATTGTCACTAACGCAGAAACAGCGGGGAATTCCTGTTGGAAGCTGAACCCTTCATCCATATTCAAGATATTGAGGGCAAACTGGTTCCATCTATTCCGAGCGGCCGTCAGCATGAGCTCGTAGAGCTCGACGCATAATATTGGCGACTTACGTGACGAAGGAAAGGTCTCCAATGGTAGGCTTTCCTCCGACAATCCACTCTTGCTTGGAGAGTACACCCTCAAGCACACCCAGGACACGAAGAGTCTCTTTCTTGTACCTCTCCTGTGCGCTGGGGATCTTCTCCGGGTGGAAGAATGTGAACCAAGCGGCCTGACCGTAATAAGGTCCCTGTCCGGACGCCTGGAAGAATAACCATTGCAACAAGACGAACTTGTCCTCTTCGGTAGTCACGTTGAGCTTGTTTTCAGGGTCATACTTTTCCTCAAGATAAAGGAGAATTGCATCTGATTCCCTGCGGTTCGTGATTGCTTTAACGAATGGTCAGGCAGCTACATGGAGAAACGCACCAAATGACAAAGTCGTTGTTCTTATGATCGATCAGGGTTGGAATGCGGCCATTTGGATTGAATTTAACGTGTTCCGGCGCTTTGTGCTCGCTTTTCTGGAAGTCGAGGTAAATGGACTCGTACGTCAAGCCAAGCTCCTCGAGGACGATGGCGACCTTCCTAACCAACATTGTCAACAATCTTGAGGGGATAGTCAAAACAACCAAATTTATTCACCATCCGTTAGGGCCGGAGGCGTGAGTGTAAAGCGTGAACTGCTTTCCGTGAGACATGGCTTATACGAGGGTGCCAAGGACTGGGGTTTGTCGCTACTATGCGGTAGAGATATAGGAAACTGTACGAACCCTGAGAAATGTCACCTGAAACTACATTGGATTATATAGCCATTCGCCTGGGAGTAGTCGACCCGACATAGAAGTTATTGAAGTTCTGTATACCACGCATGGGTTCTGCTTCCATGCTTCCCACTCAGTTTGATAGATGACAAAGGAAGGAAGGAGGAGGGGGCTAACCTCAGAAAGATAAATGCCCTCGAAGGAGTTCCTCATCTCGAATCATCCAGAAGCGCCACCATCTGCTCATGTCGAATCGCAAAGTTCCAAGTTACAGCACCTCGTGTGCAGTGAGCATGAACTTCCGGATCGAGAGACCGGGTCCGAAGTATGTATTGCGATGATGATGGATATTTGATGTCATTTTCGGTACTAAATGGTTAATAGCAAGAACCCCACCAGAGGTTAATCTTAGTGTCCGTGAGGTATAGCTGCACCAGAGGAAGAGGATGCCACCACGGGAGAATCAGCTTCGAGCTCAATTAATGAAGGCTGGATCTTAGGGCGACCGCTCCCCCGCGTAATCTAATATTGAGTTTTCCCACACAGATCATCTGATCATGTCGGAACCGCGTCCTCCTGAATGCAAGAAAATACTCCCTCTTACAGTCTGACCCAGTCTGATAGGTTCCAACCCCGCTCAATGAATTACAACGCATCATATTCATGAATAATCGTGGTTGGAGTACGTACAGATGTCAAACGATTCGTGGAAAAATCAAGGCGTTACATCAACGTGACCCTCGTCTTTGAATCCGTCACGATCGCCTTGACCAATAGCGTTGAGTTGAGCCTCCCTTCTGTCAAGGTCTCGGAATCTGGAATGATTGCGCATAAGAGCAGATCCTGCAAAGATTATAGCAGATACGTACGTGAAGAAGAAGATAGTCCCGACGACGACAGAGGTGACACCGAAGGACCCGAAGAGCCAGGCAAATCGGGGCTCGACGTTGACAGCGGTGAGCGCAAAATTCAGAGCAGAAGCGAGAGCTGTTTGGAACTGAGAGAAGGCCATAACGACAGACTTCATGCGCTTGGGTGCCTTGGTAAACGCATACTCCAACGACGTGATGGAAGCCTAACGACACAAATTCAGCGATGGAGCAAACGATACACGTATGAAGTAAACGTACAAAGATCTCCGAAAGACCAACGAGGATGTAGGGTCCACAGACAATCCAGACATTGAGTTTGGCAGGCCTAGGTGAGTTGTTCTCGTCGAGACATGCGGAAGGCTGATTATCGTGGCACGGTGACTTCAAAAACAAGAAGTGTTGAAGGACAGCCGCGTATAACATGGCAAGTCCGGCGACGATGAAACCAGCGTAGATCCGCTTGATAGGTGAGAAGTTGATACCCCAGCGACGCAATGCCGGATAGATGATGTAGTCGAAGATGGGGATCATAATCTGTACACCAGGTCAGAAGCCGAAAACTAATCATGTACCAAACCGAACTTACAATGATAGAGATCGGATTCAAGTTCTGGATCAAATCGTTTGGTGTGCCGTTCAGTTCCATCGCTGCAGCAACAGTACCGAGATTACCGTCGATCTGCGAGTAGCAAAGCCAGTAAAAGGGGAAGAAAAGGAAGACCTGGCAGGCCTTCATTGTGCGATCCACTTCGCCAACAAATTCATCGTCCCAAGTGATGGAGGCAGGTGCCTCACCCTGAGGATAGTAGCTCGTTTTTGCGGGCTCCCAGAATCCAGGTGTACGAATATTCCTGACGAATTGGACTGGGTTCCAGGAGAAAGCGGGTCGCAAAGCAAGCTTGCATACACGCGTGGTCTGATGACTACGATTAGATAAAAGTAGAGACGATGGGTTGCGAAACACACCTCGAGAAGAATCGAACCGCGAGGAGGGGTCTTCACGTACGTTTTCTTGCCTGCGAGTAGGATAAACGGAATCTGCGAATCATATATCAAAACCAAGATACAGTACTATTTCATTCCCAACTTACCGCAGCAAAGATACATGTGGGAACGAGGTAAGACTGCCAATAGCCGTGATCACGGGCGATGAATGCAGCGGAAATAGCACCGCAAGAGCCAAAGTTGATAGCCGCATAAAACCACAGATAGATGGTTTGAACAGTAACGGCAGGATCGCGAAGGACTACCTCGCCTGAAGGCAGGGTTTCCTTACGTAGCTTGCCAGTATATTGTTCTGCAATCATCGGAGAGACGTTCGCCTTGATTGATCCAGCGCCCAAGCCCATAATGACGATAGATAGAACCAGAAGACCAAGTGCAGTCTGGGGGTGTTCAAGAGAAGCGGGCGAAGCAGATGCAGTGAGAATGATGTGTCCAATTCTGTTATAGAAAATAATGAGGTACTGAGAGCGGCTAGTGAACAGGTGAAACCCACAGGCAAACTCCAGAGAAAATCATGATGGTATTATACCGGCCAAGGATGGTGTCAGCAAGAATGCCACCGCACCACGGCGTGACATAAACCCAGAAGGAGTTGAACTAATGAGGAGGGTGAGTGAGATCGAAAGAGATATACTACGGAAGACTCACGGTGCGAATGGCGAAGGATTTCTGTACGCCTTGACCGAGAGCGCCAGCAACACCGTTGGCCCTGTTCCATGCAGGAACGGCGCCAGTTGTGGACCCGACAGGCATAGGAGCACGAATGTAGTTATTGAATGAATTGGTGGTACCATAATATGACCAGCTATGATGAAGAGTAAGAGACAATCCACTATGATGTCAAGGCTGTAGACTCTTACCGTTCGGCGAACTCCACGAGGACCACCAGCCAAGCAGAGTAGGGAAGACGGTCAGATACACGCCTCAGGGTAGCGTATTCATGCTCCGTGACTCCTTCAGAACCGGGGATGATGTCATCGCCTGCAGCAGATTCACTGTGGAGGTCAGCCTTCTCGTCGATGGTCGCAGGGGAAGTCGTCTTCGCGAGGGCGAGATCGTCCCCCTTCTTGTCTTCGGAGTGGGTGGTAGCCATCGCGAGAGATGCTTCGACCTGCTACGCAAGGGGTGCGTGGAAGGTGGACGGATTCTTCGAAGAGAAGCGTGGAGAGAAGAGCCAAGGTTCAATCGACTCTCTTATACAGTTTCTGGGTCCATTTCAATGGAGAGATAAGGCATAGGACCATGTGGATTTAAAAGCTTGGCAAAGCTTACCCCAGGCTCTGAAAGTTTTGTCGACTGCAGCGCTAAACAATGATTAAAGGTCGAGAGGGATCAAAATGAGCCAAAAGGGCGGATCCTGGGAGATCCTGGCGTATTGCGTGCTGAACCGCAGGAATGATCTTGATCTGCAAATAAATTTGTGATCATAAGAGGTCATAAGTCAATTACCACTCACATGGGCGGATGAAATGTGACCATTGCCATCGGCCAGGTACAGATTTTGTCTATAAGTCTTGGCATAGACCCTCGCAGGAGTTCCCATCACCGATAGCATGAAGAAAACTCCTGGAGGTGTACATTTTTCATCGTCCAGTCGCTGTCGCAGGATCGTGAAGACACCGCTGATGTTGTTCGCTATTGTTCGATGAGTCTGGGATCGTCAGAGCCTGACATGCTATACATCGGGTAGTAGGTATATGCCGCACGACTTCATACAAGTATTCGAACTTAACACACCGGTATGATATCCAGATCCTGCGCTCCGGCTTTGAAAATTCAAGCTCAAGCCTGGCTACGACGCATTAAGCGACCTTCCATGTTGCAAGATATGCGGAGGATGGACGTCTTCTGCGATATTTTCGACGCCATTATTCGTTCAACGTGGTGGAGGAATGTGCCAAGACTCTCGAGCGCTATGAACTCTTGGAACGACGAGCGCCAGGGACAGTAATTTTGCCACGTGGCTTGGCGGTGGTGGGCGTCTGATGTTCAGGTCGTTCGTTCCGCTTGTTGCACGTCGGTCCTCCGAGCCTGCTCGTCCTTCAGCACGCCGTGCGCGCTCTAAAGACTGCATTTGTCTCTTCTGAATAATTACGGTCAATATACGTCTTCGCAATATATGGCCCTTGCTGATTGTCTTTATAACGACAGATCTACATCATCTCTCTGATATATCCCACGCAACTTAACGGTCTTCGACCTGGACCACTTACCAGACCGCTTACCCTGAACGACAGTTAGCATAATGGAGTTCCTCTCACAAACCTACATCGCTCTTCGCGGACCTACTGGAGCTCCTCAATCCGCCTCGGACGCGATTGCGCGTCTCAGCGACCGCCTCAGCCCTGCTACGCTTTTGGCCGACAGACGAGCAGCAGTACTTTCTCTTAAAGGCCTTACTCGGGATTGTAAGGCCGAAGTTGGCGACAGAACTCTTCCTGGGCTTCTCGAAGTGCTGCAGAACGACGCAGAAGTGGATGCAGACACAGGAAAGGCTGTATTGGAGACTCTCAACTTGTTGTGCGAAGTTAGCGAGGATGGACCGGCGCATGCCAAGGAGTTGAGCTTCAAGTATACCGATTATGTTCTTGCCGATGAGAAGACGACACATAAACTCTTCGCTCTACTTGGCGACCACTCGTTCTACCTACGTTTGACTGTGCTTCAGTTCTTAATCGTACTATTACAAAACCGGAGACAAGTCGTCCAAGCTTATTTCTTGAAAGCCCCAGTTGGTCCGACAACAGTGATTTCTGCCCTTGAGGAGAAACGGGAAATAATCCGTACAGGTAAGTGTTTACTCTGTATAGTATACGCCCGGGGTAGTACACGGTGGAATATATGCGCATTGACTGTTATCCTGGACATCTCAGAACATGTAATGAATTACTAACGAGCTCCCCGTTGCCAGAGGCCCTTACAATGGTTCAATATCTACTGTCCCAAAGTCCCGATATCCAGAAGATCCTTGCTTTCGAGGGTGGATTTGAGAAATTGTTCAATATCATCACACAGGAAGGTGGCCTTGAGGGGGGCGTGATGGTTCATGATGCCCTTGCGTGCGTTGACGCTTTGTTGCGATACAACGCTTCAAACCAGGTGGTTATTTTCTTAGTCCGCCTTATTATTTGTATGTTCACTTATATCTCATTCGACAGAGCTATTTCCGTGAAACAGCTTTACCCCCGGTACTACCCTCCCTCTTGCTATTTCCCCCATCACTGCCTCCCCATGAGCCAGCTCCACAAGGATTTGCCCTCCAGTTCTGGGACCCTCATCAGAAGCGGGCAAATGCAGCGCTCGTGGTGAGTATCATGGGTATATTGGTTGGTTCCAAAGGCGGCAGTGTGAGCACATATGCTTCTCTGATGGACACATCGGATTCTAAAGTGACATCCAGCCACAAGAGACATTTGCATTCTGCAGATGTTTAGTAGAGCTTGGGCTGGCAAGCAATGCGCCCTCCTCGCTGAAAACACTCGTGCGTATGAATCTCGTTAGATGGGGCCAACCTTCTGACAGGTGGATCGTATGACAGTCTTTGCAGTTGTTGCCTGTGAACCTTACGTTCCCACTACCATCGATGACCATAACTCCATATATGCCAGTACCAGACACCAATGGCGAAGAGTGGGACCGTCTTGAACCTGCTTCAGCACTAGATGCCCTTGTAGAACTTATTCTACACGGAGAATACAATGGAATCCATAGCGGGAAGAGAACCAAAGATGGTATGGAGTTGAGGGGTGCTGCCCTAGAGGTATTCCAGGCACGTTGCGCTTTTACTATTATCCGCGATGCACGCTTACTTTGCAACAGAATTTCGTGCAAAAGGATCAAATTGGGGAGGCCATAGTCCAAGCTATGGCTCCTGTCGAAGGTGAGTAGTAAAACCAGAAGTACGACGGCATTTCTGACTGTGGTTTATACAGGTTCCAGTGAACCACCACCTATGACACCACTTCTCCAAGCCCTCATCATCCCCCCAGCATCACCTCTCGAGATCGCTGCAGTCACCTCCACCCATCTTGCCACGCTCCTCTTTTCGGACCTCCTCCGCTTCTCCTCGCGTGCCAAGACGGTTGCTCGCAAAATTTACCCTCAACCCCCTTCGTCGTCTCAGGATACTGGTAGTTTCTTCGTACCTGCCGACGGCGCAGCCCCTGCTATACACGTATCAGACGAGGTGCCGGATGATGACGAACCCCAAAGTTTGTTGCAGATCCTCAGTGAACATCTCTCGTTGGCATTGCTTTCGCGGAGGCGAGCAGATACGTCGGAACGTGAGGCACGTGAATGGGACCGGTTGATCGTTGGATACCTATGTCTCCTTATCCAATGGTTATGGGAAGACCCAGCTGCGGTCAGGGACTTCCTCGAGGCGGGTGCTCTTGGAATGGTGAGTGATGGCTCTTGACTCAGTTTTGCCTAAACTGAAGGAAAACTCCGATTTCAACAGCTGGTTGAACCTATCAACCAAATTCCGGAGTCTGACCCAGTGATACCCGGACTGTGTGCATTCCTTCTTGGACTATCTTACGAATTCAATCGGGAACCTGGAGAAATCAGCCGGTAAGTTTTGACTTGAATCGCCGTTGTTTACCGACTTGTCCTAACGTTTTCTCTCCCCTTTGTAGTTCTACGATCTATCCTATTCTGACCAGGTTAGGCATAGACATGCTAGTTGGTCGGATTACACATTTGCGGGACGATGATCGGTTTAAAGCGATTGGACCTGATACCCTTGTGTTGCCATACCCGAGTCAAGGAATCACCAATAGCGACGGAGAGAAGGAAGCCGAAATTTGGTTTGATTGGGCATTTGTGGACTTCTGGAAGTCAAATTACTGTATGTTTCTGAAGGAGAATTTTGAATGGTATTTCCTGACAAACTGACCATTTCCGTAGACACGGTGCAGAAAGGGATTGCTATTGATCCGAAAGCTCCTCCACCGTCAGCTGGTACGGAATTTTCTCCCAGACCGGTTTCCTCATTATGGTGCTCATTATATCTCGAATAGGACAAAATGCTGAGACAGCTACGCTCGTCGCATCGCTTCGTGAGGTCATTCAGAGACAGGCGCAGGATATCGAATCGTTACAGAGTAAACTCAAAGAGCTCTCTACACAATCCGAAGAGGTGAGTCTTATTTCTTTCTTCCCATACGCTCTTGCCTCACGCCCCAATTAGATTGAGGCGCTTCGTACGCAGATAGCGAGTGTGCAAGAGGAGCTAGCAGAGGCCCAGGAAAAGCGACAAGAGGTGGAGAAAGAGCAGGAGGACTTACTCGTCCTTCTGGACGAGCTAGGTAGTAAGCGGCGCCGGGATAAGGAGCGTCTGAAATCTTCAGGAATGGAAGTCTCGGAGGACGAAGAAGAGGGTGATGAAGAGGAAGAATGATCAGTTGTCACATGTCCTTATGACCCATTCAGTTATGGACACCAGTGGTATTTCCAACCTTGATTGCCCCTCATATAACTGTTCCTCCACGTTGTCGGTATGTAAAGGTGCTACCGAGGAACGGCCTGAATCTGTGGTTGGTGGAAGGAAAAAACGAGGAGAAAAGGGCCCTTGGCGAGGGATATATACAGATGTTTCTCCGACGAAGTTATGGCGTTTGAAGTGGACACTGCTGTCCAGAAGCTCTGCGGGATGAGAACGGAAGCATCTATTGTCCTAGATCATGTATTTTCCGGGATCCTTGTCGGCAGAATCAGAATAACGTGCTCAGCTGGACGTTGTCAGTGTACAAACCTGCGGTTAGATTCAAAGGAAAAATAGTATACTTACTTCCAGGGCCACATCAAAATTGAACAATACCGATGGCTACCGAGATACGCCCCTTCTTGATCAGGTCTGAAGGATACCCAAGAAAACATGGAAAGTCTGCGGATAACTTAGAATACAGTGGCACGGGTATGGAAGCATCACTAGAGTATATGTCAACATGTGAATTGGACAGACCAAGACATAGACGTACTTTGATAAACTTTGCCATGAATTTTCTACACAGTGGCGTTAGACTTTGCGATCACTCTGATCAGCAAGGCACTTACTTGTGGAACTCCGTCCGCAACAGATCGTTGACGAATTGTCCTGATCCCTTGTCCTTATCTCTCGAACTCATAGCCTGATTTTTGAAAATCAAGTCTATATAAGGAGAACATACCATGAGAAATTATGTTCTGCACGAGCCATGAATTGGACTCACCGTCGTCCCACCTCCTCTTCACAGCAAATGTGCCAGGTACAGTTGTGTTGACCCCGTTTGGCGTCTGGCCAAGTGCAGCAGCAAGATTCAGCAGCGGATTTGCTGTGGCAATCTCAGCATCTCGGACTGCCGCCGATGAAGCAGACTGTTCTCTCTCTTGTCTGTCCTTCTCTTCCGCCCGTTCTCTTTTAATCTTCTCTAGCTCTCTCAGAAGCTCGGCAGTATCATCCTCTTCGTCGTCGTCGTCGTCGTCATCCCTGACAATATGTCAGCATTCAACCGAATAGACCGGAATGAATAGAAGCGTGCGCACTCGTCGCTCTCATCCTTGTCCACTTTCATGGCATTCTCGCTCCGCTCCTCGTCCTCGTCCTCATCATCCTTGTCCATTTCTAGCGCCTCCTGCAGAAGTTTCCGCCGCTTATTCGCCTCCTCATCCCCACCCGCTACACCGCCGTTCTCCACCGCCAACACTGGCTTCCCCTCTGCTTTCCTCTTCTTCTCTCGCGCTTCCTGCTCGGCCAACAGCAGCTCAGCTCGCAAATCCAGCTTAGCTACCTCAGAAGCGGACGTCTGTCCTGGTTGTCTACATATTCGAAGTTGATTAAATGCAACTATTGCAAAGACGGAAGCGGATGAACATGCCGGAATTTCAACTTCGTGTGGGCGGCCATGTCTCGCACGGAGAACTGGCGCGAGCCACCTTTCACATCCTTTGCCTGTGCCGGGTCCCATGTTGGTCTGTGAGCTGTGGACATGGCGAGAGATGTCGAGGTCGAGGTCGAGGTCGGTGCTCAGGAAGGCTGGTCCAACCCCACATGGTCGACTGTGAGAAAATAACATGTGAGCAACCATAAACGCTCTTTGGACCGGGCCGGACCAATGCGGCTTTCCACGAAACTGCAGTTTCATTTCGACGGCGAAACCACCGGGGTCCTCGATGATGAGGAGACTCGTCAGGTACACATACGTGGCAGTTCATAAAACATTGGAAATGGATATGTGGATTCTCCGAAATTTTTCGTATGTTTCTTGTCCCCCCAATGATGCTGAGATGATTCATCCCTGATTTCTAACAGTCTCCGTTACACATCAGGTTCTCTGTTCAAAGATGGCGAGGTCTACATTTAACATACCGTAAGATGACTCGCAACTTGTCGTGATTCCGATACGACTCTGCATTCCCCCCTCGGACGTACGGCCTGTACGAAGTGCAGTGCTCGCAGAAGCTGTGCAAAGTACATATGTCCCGTCCGTCAATGTACGTTGTCTTCCAAGTAACCCGACCCACTAGTCTGACCCAGCTTCTCTAGCCTGACAGTTCCAGTGTGCTATTATATCCTTCCGCGGGTCATTCTGGCGCTCTTATCCATGCCAGGATCGCAATTGCCAGCGGGACGTGGGCTGCGTATGCTCCCGGCCAATCCTAGACTCAGGTACAGTCCCCTTGAGGGTTCATATAGCCATATTTGTTCAATAAGTACCCCGACACCGTGCTTCCTTTAGAATCTTCTTAGCAACTCAATGTGCAAATTCCTGGCAGTCCACTAACCCGTGCGGTGTTATCAGTTCCACGCTCTCATAGCGCATCGCTGTTTGTAACCCAATCCGCAGCGCGTACGGATTCCACTTGGGGCAGCAAGTCTTTCGGCATATCATGCAGCTGACAGAACATGGGAACCGCCTTCGTAAACTCTTCCATACCTCTTATTGTCGAAAGCTAATGTTGAATCTGCGTTTTAGACGCTTTCCAAACTTGTCAGCGAGCGCATATGCTTACCACTCTTCGTGCTGTCATTGACATTGCCAAAGGGGGACTCCTCTCCGTAGTCTGGATGGCCACATGCTGCAAGTCCCTGTCCTCTTCCCTTCCAACTCGACTTCCCGATATCACATAGCCGACTTTGGTTTCCTTCTAAGGTATAGTGGCATTTGTTCAACTCTCTTCTACATATCTTAACGTTTGATTTCTTCCAGCCTTACCGGCATCTACTTCCAAGACCAAGCTGACAGAAAATATCATTCAGCCTACCGGGCCAAGCATTCGGATCGATCCTAGACATGCCAGTCTAAGGGAAATTGCGGGTGAGAGATTCGGACCATCGCTGGCGTGATCTCGTATTCTGCCGGAGTTCAACGGGCAACGGATGTTATCTGATATGGGGGCGTATGTTCCTCCTGTCGGTGCTCCTGCTCGCTCCGACAATCCCTATATAATCTCAAAGCGCGCTTCTCTCCCGATCCTACATACGCATGCTTCCCTCTGAACTCAAGATGCACCTCCTTGGATGACACTGGCAACGTACATCTGAGGTCACTAGAGAGATACCGCCGGCTCGCACGTCCTGCCTTCTTTGGGTGGCCACGCTCTTGATTCTGCCCATTCGTCATCTTGTGCAGCGAGCTCCTCATCTAATTGTGTGATCACGACCTTCTTCGAAGACGGTTATTGATCGATGACAGGCTCAAGAACAAAAAGGCTCAGCAAATTAACAGCGACATTAATGAAGGATCTGAAGAATGGTACCATGTAGCCTTACGCAGATATGCGATTAGGTGAGTCTACGTGCGATAGTTCTTTGTCAAATTCAATCGTTCTATAGGAAAGACTGAACATCCAATTTTCTTAACGAGTAAAGGAACTTCTAGACGTGACCTAGACTCACCGGGTGGTTAACCGACACCCATGGCTTCTCATTCGATGAGAGGCCTTCAGTGCTACGGGGTACTATCTTTGCATGGGCAAGCGAACTGGAATCCGCGGGGACTCTGCACCGGACCCTATGAAGCACTAGTACGAAAACGTATGGCATCTAATCTTGCCTGTCCCCACAGTACGATCGAACCGGAACGAACTTAGTGCCCGTATATATAATGCTTTACGTTGGTTCTCGCTTCGCTTGGAATCATCCTTCCATTCCCTGTCTACACCTTTGGCGCTGATGGCTCGAATTTCACAGTGCTCTTGCTATTCAAGTTCGCCATCGGACTACGAGACTCGGACGATGGATTGCTCGTTATGTTGTGTATGCTCGTTCCATGCAGGCTGCCGATGAATTCTACGACATGCACGCGACTATCAACTACGAGATTGCAGTGTGAAGTTCGATGGATGCTTCAATCGCGTCTTAGAATGCTCTGCATAGGCTTTGCATGAGCTCCGCACAGCCCGGGCCCCATCTGCTTCTGGGTCCAAGGCAGAATGGACATGTCGGCAGAAAGATTGGACACTTCATGCTGCGACGTCGACGACAAGCCGCATTTACCGTTGTGGAACGGCCACCGTACAGCATGGGGAACAGTGAGCGCTCGGCATACGCCTGAGATCCTCTGACCAGGTTTGGGTGGGATGTGATGATGATACTCGAAATCCTCGGCACACGCATCCTCTTTCAGGCGGTCCCCACTCGCTGAGTTTCACCGACATGGCTCGGAAGTATCTGCCGTGTGCATCAACCCAGGGGAATCAGTGCGCTTCAAAGGAGGTGCCAATCCGGCACTATAAGCTGATGGCAGTTACGAGGATTGCTGTAAAATCAAGCAAAGGGTCTCCCTGAATTAATCAAGGAAACGTAGATCCATGAGATCAATTAAAGAGCGAGGAATAATTGTTTGCTTCCCTGTAAAATGGAGATGAGATGTGCAGTGCCCTACCGGATGCGGCAATACAATTAAGGTTCTCCGTCAATAGTCAAACCAAGCATCCCACGGCCGCCAGTCAGGCTCTCACTCTTACCGCCACTGTGACCAGACACCACTAACTCTGATTCCTTTTGATTCCAGGCTGTGACTTGTGTTGTGACAATTCTGAGCACAATTTCTGGATGGCAGGGCTCCCCGATTCAGGACTTTACTCTCTGAAAACATATAAAAAGGCCCCGGTTTTGCTAGGTCTAAGGCAGCACCTTTGGGCGTTTTCATTCTGCGGACTTCAGAAATCTTTGGCCAGACATGGGCAACTCCCAATCTTCAAAACCTGATGTAACCGAGACACTCGTAAAGCTTGCTCCTCCGTCCAGTCGTCGAGTTTTAAAGGGTGCGTCTGCAGCTTCATTCTCAAGAATGATAGCCAACTGTACGACAGCGTCGACAAGGGCCGAGGCCTCGGGTACTTTGACAACAGCCTCGCAGAAAAAGAAACCAAAAGGAAAAGAGCTGCCTGACCCTATCGGGCCGGATGAGTTTGGACTCCTACCGGTGGCGTCTGGCAGGGCTTTGGACAACATTCCCATCCTCCACGGTAACACTCGTTCCCTGGCCGTTCGTTTGGATAGTATGCGCATGACTTTTGAAGAAAGCTTCTCTGCGCTGGAGACCACAGTCGAACGGCACTTTGACTCTCTGCCGGGTGTAGTTGCTGCCCAGGTAGCTGCAGCCATGGTGAAGCACCGAAGTTTGCCACCCT
>MLYV02000193.1:0-19968 GCA_001913855.2 Hermanssonia centrifuga
AGCCACCAGACGACATACAGACCTACCTAGGAGCAGCCAACAGCGTACACAGAGCACACACTTCACTGACCAACAACATACGAGCCACCGAGCCACCATACAAGCCACCAGGCCACCATACAAGCCACCAGACAACATACAGACTACAGACCACACTACAGACAATACCAGACCTACCTAGGAGCGACCAACAACGACATATGAGCCACCAGGCCACTAAACAACACACACTTACTTCTCCTTCTCTGAGAGCGACCTCCCTAGCCAGCAATTACCACCTTACTTCATATCCTAGGACACACCTAGCATATTGTCCCTGGCACTAGCAGCCTTACACGAGAGTCTCCCTAGATCTGGACACTCTATCCTTCCCCATTCCTCTTGCCATCCCTGTTCTAGAAAGAAGACGAAACCCCCTAGGGGCAAAGGGAACGGTACCTAGTGTGACAGTACCCTCCTGGAGACGTAGGATTGCTCCTTATTCTTCTGCCCTCGCACCCCCGTCACCATCACACCGCAACGACCAATGGACGTACCCATTGGGGCTTCTAGTCTTTATCAGTGTGTTTGTTTTTGCTAAAGTTGAGATTCACAAGCCTCACGCTGAAACTTTTCTCTGACAGCGTAATCCCCTCGTTTAACGGTGGCTCAAAGATCGTCATCATCCTCGGATGGTGCATATGAGCTGGAGTTTTCACCACTGAGCTTTGACTCATTTCCACTGCAGGATTTGGAGCCATTTCCGTTGTTGATATTGTCAGGTACTTGCCGGGATGCCTCTAAGTTGGCCTTTGGAGCCCTGGGCTTCTGAGCAGCAGACTTGCAAGGTCTGTGAGGTTTGACCAGTATAGCTTTGGTGGGAAGTGGGAGTGGGGTGCTGACCAGCCCTGGGCAACAATATTGTAATACAAAGCATGGTCATTACCATAAGAACATTGTGCACGTAAGCATGGTCATTACCATAAGAACATTGTGCACGTAAGCATGCTAGATTGTAAAATCCCGAGTTTCACAAGAGCATGGTATTGTAAAACTACGCAAAACTTGAGTTTTACAAGATCATGCTCTTGTAAAACTTGATCTGATATAGTAATAGCCTACAAAAAGTAATTATTTCTCACGGTTTATATTTTTATTGATCAGTATAATTTGAAAATAAAATAAAATAAAATAAATCATAGCAAATATATATAGCATATATATTACTGTATGTGATTACTGTACCAAGGTACTTGTATGTATCATATACAGACTCTTCATTAATGGCATCATACTTTATTTACATATTTACTATTATATTATATTTTATATATATTCATAAACAATACTCATATTAACTAGATAGAAGCACTATATATTAGGGCTCATAAAAAAGTAAATGTGGTTAGTAAAACGGCCATAATAGCCCAGTATAAGCCTGATATATACATGTATAGTATTCATATTTATTCATTATTTATTTGATGGTTTCAGCTTATTATTAGCTATATAGCAATGTACAAGAGTGTTGGGGCATGTATTGAGTACCATGTAGTAAATTATGAATCAGATTCAATCACTCCAAGCTAAGCTATAGGTAAAACATTGTGTTTTCTATAAATATTATGTTCATTGTCATTTATAATATTACCAAATATGGGAATCCCATTGCTCACTACTGACACAACAGAGTGTCAGCAAAACTGAGATTGTAAGCCTGAGACAGACTTCTTCAAATACAAAGTTGAGCTTTTGCCAGAGAGGAAGAGAAATGGTATTGGTATATGGGTGAGGAAAATACTACGAGCGTAAAATGCCCTAAGGTAAACTGACTCCAACTCATACTCGCCCTACAGATATATATACTGCCAAACCCCGTCCCACTGGCCTGTATCCTGCTTCTTCCATGTCTCAATCTCTCGCAATCTCCTTATCTGATGTCCCTGTCCATGATGCGCACCCCCGTGGCCCAGCGTGGCACGCGTGAGGAATCAATTGCTAACTTTCCAAGATCCGCTTGTATCTGCGTTTGCCATTCTGCCTGTCAGTCCTTCCTGGGTAAATTGTTTTCCTCATTTGCCTGGTTTTTCCTGTGCCTGCTTGCTCATGTTGTTGTGCTGATAAAACCCCCTAGGTATCCCAAATGCCTCGGAACCCGTACAAATCACTGCTATGTCTGATACTCAAGGAGATCTTTCTTATATCCACCGCCGCCGCTTGCTTGTTGACGAGCTGGTTTCTTTGGAATGGGCTCATCCTCCATATGACAGCGAGGGAGGATACAACCTTGGCCGTATCTCCATCCAGATGCATCGCCTGAAGGTTGGCCTGGTTCTTTTTTTCTCCATGCATATCTTCCCTAGCTGACTTGCTGCGCAGGACCTGGCCAAGGAGGTCTATGCAGATCTCGGGGCTCATTCTGAAGTTCCTCAGGCGCCCACGCCTTGCCTGCCTTTTGACCTAGGCACCATGGAGATGCTTGCCCGCATCCAAGCTGCTGCTCCTCTTTGCTGTACCATAGTAGAGGTAAAGGACACGCCGCCAGCTTCTCCTACCATTGAGGATGTTCCCGTTGACCTTGAGACCAAGATTGAGTCCCATGCCCAGACTCTCATGTGTAGAGCTAGGGAGATTAGGGCCATGCACAAGTCAACCGTCATTTCCATTTGCTCCATGCACAAGGATGTCGCCGTGTCCAAGTTGGACCTCAGATCTCTCATTCGGACCAACGACTGCACCCTAGCTTTGGCTCGTGCCCATACAACCTACTTCAGCAGGCTCCAGAGGACCGTCAGTAAGATGGCGGGAGGAGGTTGCAGGGAGCTGTTCATGACCTAGGGAACAGTGAGCATTGTGTCCGTGAGCTGGAGGTACGGCTGAGGGGTAATGCTCGTGAGAATGAGCAGTTGAGGGAGGACAAAAACTGTGCTCGTTGAGGTATGGGCGCCGATCCGATCCGTCGAGGCGGACGCTACTGATATCACAGCCTAGGCGAGCCTCCATGGTGACGACTTGCAGCTTTTTGTGATTAGCGTAGATACCGAGTTCCTAGGGATGTCCGTTGTGGTGCTGTAGCTTGATTGTATCTGTCCAGAGTCGCCATATGCCTTCAATGTGTTGATCATAATCCTTTTTTTTTGTTGTGTGTGTGTCTGAGTGTGTGTGTGTGTGTGTCTCTTGCACATGTTGTCTCGTTCTATCGGTGTGGTCAGTAAGTTATGTTCCTAGTGCTCTTTTTAGCGTGTGCGGACATCTGTCCTGATTCCTAGGGTCCCATCGTGGCCCTTCCCAATCAATCCAATGCAGATCCTCCTTGTATGTGCTTGTTGTTATGTCGTCATTTTGCTTCTGTTCCATATTTGTACTTACACCAGGTAAGTAGCTACTAAGATATAGGTCAAATAATACAAGTGCAACACTTTTGGCAGTCACTGTATGCTTGCCATGCAGTATTTGATGATAAAAATATGTCATGCGCCACATATTTGGTCACTCACTTGGCTGTATTCCATCCTGGGGTGCTTCCCCAATTGGATAGCCTTGGACCAAAGGCTTTAGCAGTGATACAACTTGCTGTACGTATTTCTGTTCTTATTTCAACTTGAATGCCAGATCTAAATCAAAGTTTGACAGCTTCACATTGTCCTGGTAACTGTTACCTTGGAAGCTGCCATTGCAGCCCATATTAGATGGTACAACACTATAGCAGATAACTCAAAAGTATGACTCACCTGTGAGGGGAATAAGTGAAGAGAGTAAATGAGTTAAGTATGGCTTGTTAAGCCTGAGTTTGTTGGGTAGACAATAAGTGGATAAGTCTGAGGATTGTAGCCTCAGATGTGCCTGCTTATATACATGTGTACTAGTACCCCTGGGACTGGTAATAACCCCAGATACTACAGGTTACTAATCTAGTCACGGTGCTATAACATGATCTGACACTATCCTACCCAGAGTGTCATGATTGACCCATAGCCTAAATACATCAACCATAACCCTACATGTGATAACGTGCTACTGGAACATTCTATCAAGGCCTAGAATGTGTCTAGGTGTAGTCTAGGTCTTCTAACAGTTTGGAACACTACCATGTGATCTTTATCCCTAAACTGGAGCCCTAACCCTGTACTTTGTGATAAGATAAGATGTAAATGTGGTGTAACAGTAATGTGACAGTACCTATCAGTCACGGATGCCTAAATGGGGAAATCTGTGACAATACCCCCTCTTCTAATTCAAGCTCTGATGAGAAGTACATGTTTTTGACCATTGGATGTAGCCTATTACACCAAGTGTAGTTTAAATTTGAGTGATTTCAACATTGCAGACAGCAATTCGCTCCTCTATACTTTGGGCAATAGAATTGTTTTTGTTGATTTTGATTTTAAGGTTGCTGGTGTTCACAAGAGTGACTTGTATTTTGCCTGTGTCATCACAATCTATAATGCTTTCAATTGTGTCTATATCCTTGACTATTGAATCACTTCTGAGTGCAATATGACCATAGGTGCTAGTAAAGAGCTGTATCTTAATCCCTGTTGAGATTAAAGCTCTGGATTTACTGGGAATAACCTGGTCTCAACTTGCATACTGATCTAAGCCTGCTGCATCATTTGTTCTCCTAGTGGGTCCCTTGCCTCCAATTAACTCTACTCGAAGTGTGGAGTCTCTTTGCAGTAGTGCCAATGTTTGATCTGCTGGGCTACTGCCTAAAGTAGGGATGGCCTGGGGATGAGCCTTGTGATATTCCTGAATTGCTTCTTTGGAATTCTTGAGAAGGCTGGCTGGTTTCCATGAGTCTTCATCAGGTCCGCAATGTTTCCAGTGGATAAGATATTGAAGTCATTGGTGATTAAGCCGTGAGGAGAGGATTTTTTCAACTTTCCACTCCTCATGTCCCTCAACCATGATAGGTTCTGCTGTAGGTCCTTTTTGACCTGGTATCTTTGCATCATTATAGGATATGAGTTTACTGGTGTGAAAAACTAGATAAATCCTAATCATTCTTGCAGGCCATTTCACCTTGAAGGTTACTGGAGAGAGTTTTTCAACAATCTCGTATGGGCCTAAGTACAAAGCGTTGAGTTTACGACCAGTAGTTAATTGATCACGTAAATCCAAAAGAACCTTGTTGCCTACTTTGAAAGGGACTTTCTGGACTCCTTGATTGTAGTACTTCTTCATTCACTCAGCAGCCAGCTTTAAAGCAGCTTTAGCCTGCTCTTGGGTTTGGTGTCTATTCTATGTAATGTCATTGAGGTCTGTACGATGGACCTCTTTTGTAAGCGTAGGACCTGCCCTTGGGTGTCAACCATATTCTAAGAAGAATGGTGTCTTTTTAGTTCCTTCATGTGCAGCATTGTTATAAGCAAACTCAGCCAAGCTGAGAAGCATTGACCAATCATCTTTTTGATAATCCATATAGCAGTGAAGGTACTATTTCAGAGTCTGGTTAACCCTTTCAGTTTAACCATCTGTCTGACAATGATATGTAGTAGACATAGTGGATTCTATTCCTAACAACTTGCGTCATTCCTGGAACAAGGTTACTGCAAACTGTATTCCTCTATCTAAAATGATCTGGTGTGGTAGGCCATATAAAGGCCAAACTCGGTTATAGAGTAGTTCTGCCATATTTTTTGTGGAGAATTCATTTATAATTGGATAGAAATGTGCTCTCTTAGTGAGTTTGCCTACTACTATACATATTGTGGTATATCTATCTGACTCTGGTAACTGAGTAATAAGGTCTGTAGTAATGATTTCCCAAGGCCCTATTGGGACTAGGTTGGGCTGTAAAGGTCCATAGGGTTGCTGCGGACAATTCTTCATCCTTTGACAAGTGTTGCAACCTATCATATATGTCTTGGTGAATATAGACATGCCTAGCCGGTAGCAGTTACAAGAGACAAGTTCATATGTCTTCCACCTTCCAGCAGTTGCTGGTCCTTGGTAACACTGTTGGGTAGCAATGCTTTTTTGACTTCTCTAAGAAGTTCATCGTCATTTATAGATAACATGTGAGGATTCGATGGCTTGAATGGCAAAGAATTCAGGTTTCAAAAGAGTCTGATCCCAATTATCAAGTTCTACTCTCTCTTCATGGTCTGGCCTCCTGGACAAAGGGTCTGTGGTAAGCATTGTTTTTCCTGGTTTATGTTGTAGTACAAAGTGAAATTGTGTTAGGTACAGAGACCATCTTGCTTGTCTCCTAGTCAACTTCTGGGCGGTTTTGAAGTAAGTCAGATTCTAATGATCTGACCAGATTTCTACAACTTCTGGATGTCCTTCCAAGTGTTGCCTATATTCCTCTAGCGCTCTGTGTCGGAAAAATACCGGAGATGCGTGAGGCATCCCAAGGCCTCAAGACGGCCCAAGGGAGAGGCGCCTCGCTATGCCTCGCAATGGGAAAGTTCCCTATCGAGATGGCCTCAGGATGGACTCGCAATGGCCTTGTAAGGTTATCAGGATGACGACAAGAGGGTTATCAACCCCTCAAGATAACTCAATAGGCCTCATAGAAACAATTTGTTTTCAGGATGTAGTCACAATGTCTAAATGAGGCAAGCTCAATGCCAGCGCCCTGAGAGGCTGAAGTGGATTTTCTGACATGATGATAGCAAGCATTTCCTTGTCATATATCTCATAGTTTCTTTCATGAACATTGAGTGACTTGGAATAGAAGGCAACTGGATGCCACAACTTGTCAGTTGGGTCCATTTGAGACAGAACTGCACTGGTAGCAAAGTCACTAGCATCAGATTTGAGTCTGAATAGGTTAACATCATTTGGAATTTGCAGAATAGGGGCTGAGGTAAAAGCCTCCTTTAGGCTATTGAGCGCATGTTTTTGTTCCTCTCCCTAAACCCATGGTTGGTCTTTCTTGGTCAAGATTGTAAGTGGCTTAGCATGTTTTGCAAAGTCCTTTATAAAGCTTCTATAGAAGTTGGCAAACCCTAGGAAGGCTTGGACTTGTCTGACCTTGATAGGTCTTGGCCACTCAGTTACTCCAGAAACTTTATTAGGGTCCATTCAAATATATCCTTTTGATATGATCATACCAAGATATTCAATGCTATTTTTTTCAAAGAAGCGCTTCTTGGGTTTAGTGAACGGATCATTATCTCTAAACTGCTTCAGTACCTCCTGCATGATCTTTCGGTGCTGATGAATATTATCCATGAAGATTAATATGTCATTTAAGTACACAATTACATGTCCTCCTCTTATGAGATCACCAAGTATGTTGTTCATCATTGCTTGGAAAGTAGCTGGTGCATTAGAAAAACCGAAGTACATCACATTTGCCTCATAAAGGTCACAATGTGTGATAAAGGCAGTTTTCCATTCATCACCTTTTTGGATGCAAACATTGTTATATCCCCAGCGCAAGTCAATTTTAGTGAATATTGATGCCTGGCTGAGCAAATCAACCAAGTCTGCTATTCGAGGGATAGTGTAACTGCTCTTTATTGTGATGTTATCCAATTTCCGGTAATCCATGCATAGACGTAGGCCACTGTCATTCTTTTTTACAAAGAAGACAGGTGTGGCAAGTGAGCTCTCGGACTTAGTAACATAGCCTTTGCAGAGTTCTTCTTGAATTTATTCATCTAAGAAATTATGTTTCTTAGAAGATAGCAGGTATAGTTTAGCCAGTTTGGGAAGGGAAGCATCCTTCAAAAAGTCAATACCGTTGATACGTCACCAGTACTATGCCAACAAAACCAACACACAAACACTCGTAAGAGATGCTCATATGTGTGTACTGTGGTCTCACAATGAGTACAGGGTCTGTGGCAGTATTGAGAAATAGTATGGGTGTGAGGGTTTTCAGAAGCTTGAAGAAAAGGTACGGATACAAGATGAGGTAGAAAGGGGTTTGAATATATAAGATATTTATAGCTTAGCACCATGGATGTGAGTACTAAGTGCAGAAATAGTGTTCAAACAAAGTGTTTGAACTAAAAGAACGACTTAGCTATGCTCATACCCAGATATATGAATGATATTCGGTGAGATACAAGGGGGACTGGTATTGTTCAAACACTAGCTGACTCGAAGGACTAGACTGGTGTGGTTACTCAAAAACTAGGACTAGTTGACTAGAGAGTTTGTATGACTCAAAGGAAACTGGAGGAAATGTTGAGAGACTCGAACTTGTGCTCGGATGAGTGGGGTGTAGGTTTTTGTATATTCAGGTAGAGTACAGAAGTGTTTAATACTACAAGAGAAACTGTGACAAAATAAAGGATAAACAAATACAATGAAATATCTAACAAGTACAAATGAGGAATAGTACTACAGATATGAGAGATGGAAGAAATATGAAAGGTCAACTGCTCAAACTACATGCAGTACAAAAGAGTTTGAACATGTGGAACTGGGGGCCCTTGCATTGCACCTTATACAGAATACAATAAACCCTCATTATTGAGGCTCCAGAGCACTGTCCCGTATCCTCATGGCCAGGGGTGCATCACGAAGTGCTTGAACCATTGGTGATCCATGGTACGAGCCCAGACCTGACATTTGAATTCACGGCTTCTTGAATCTGTAGAAGATTGAGGGTGGTTGGACTGTAGTGCAGGAGCAAATCCTACTGGAGGATAAGAGACCTCGAGCCAAGCAGTGATAGGATGGAATAGAGGTCTAATAGAGAGGGCACCGAGATCAGGGCACCGTAGCTCTGCGTAGTGGTGCACCAAGTTTCTGGTTCAAACTAGCACTTGGTCTGGACATGAGCACTTGCCCGCTCAAATGTCATACACACAAACATGAGTCAGTGAGTTCAAACAAGTGAGGAAAATGCAAAATCTGGGGGCCACGAAATACCAGGCGTATCACCATGATCATATGGCTTGCGAACCGGTATTCTCTCTGATTTCTTTTTAGAAAAGATGTCACTGAACTCATACAAATATTTGGGCACCAAAGTTTGCCACTTTGAAGTGTCATCATCTTCAACCTCAGGATTTAGCAGAAGCAGATGTACTCAATGTCACATATGTGGAGGCACTGCAAAAGGCACAGTAAGTAAATCCAAAAATTGCTATTTTGGTCACTGAAATATTTTTTTTTTGAAGAGACATGGCAAAGTCTCAGCAGACCACAGATCCATGCTGTACACATGCAAGGTATCTACAAGACAGTGGCTGGAAGGAAGAAGAACAAGATTTCCATGCAGGCACTAGTAGCAAGCAATTGTCTTGCACTTGTGATAACTACAGTCTTGGATTTCAAAATGCACCTGAAAGTAGTACCGGAGAATTGTTGGACACCCAGACACCCAGACTACCAAATGGCAGCCATTTATATTCAAAATAGAGAATTTATTCAGGCTATCAATAAACTGGAACGACTCATCATCCAGGGATTATTCGAGCTATTCAAGGCAAACTTTGCTAGAACTGGTACTGTCATCCTGTTATCTGTAAGAGACCCAACATTGATAATATAATCACAGGCTATAAAATGCATCAACATATATCAAAGGCCATCACATGTTGCTTTGCAGCCATTTAAACTGCACTGGATTGCTACAATAAACTTCCACCCAAACAACAACAACCTTGACCAACACTGAAATACACTGAGATTGCTAGTTATGGCTGGCTAGGCGAATTCATACTTCTGCAATGCAACCACCCTGATATTATGGACAAGCCATGGATGTTACTGCTTCACCACAAGATGACCAGTTGATACTACAAGATCAGAGCTGCCCATGCCAAAATGCATGAGACATGAAATATAAACCTACCCACACCCATAAAAGATGATAAATGGCTTATTGTCATCTGTTTTCACCTCCACCATGCAAAATCCTTTTGAATACAGCTCCTTGAGCTGTTTATACCCTGCTATTATGTGATTGTGACTGTGGAGAACCTCAGGACATAGAGGTATGGCCGGAGGGCCCATGCACTTGACAACATGTCTTTCAATGTTTTCAATGCACAATTGAGTCCATCGGAGAGAGATACTTGAAAAGACACTTGTCTTTGAGTTCTTTTGATATCTTGTCCTCATTCTTCTTTATATTGGAGGTGTGCTTGGGGTCTATGTTATTGGATTCTTGAGCAGAACATGTATAATAAATACTACTCAAAATTCAGTGGTATAAAAACTTCACTTGTTGTTTGAGACATACCAGCCATTTCATATTGTTGCTTTGTTTCATAGGCCCTACCACTCCAAGTTTGCATGATGTATTGGAATTTGAGGTTGCAGACGGTGTAAGCATGTTGACAGTTGTGATTAAACTCAGGCTCAGAGCCTAAGGCCATGTGTGATCTGAAAATGCAATATAAGTTTGTTATACTGACAACTAATTTACAACTATTCATAGTATGCTAGACATAGTAAAGTATACAGGGGTTTAAAACCTGTATAGCAACTTGAATACAATTCTATTTATCCTGCATTGCCTATGGTCAAAGAATGTCACACACTTACAGTAATCCAGACAATATGAGAGATGCATCCCAGATAGATTGATGAACAGCTGGCCAACCTTGTGCATACACCTTAAGGAGCTTGTGGAAAATTGCAACCAATCAACAATGAGAGTGAAGTATTTGTGGGCAGATAACGCCGCTAGACTGTTGATATTTGTGTGCTGCTCTTAAAGCTATACCCAACCTGTTCTGCAGCTCAAGAGTCATCTGAGAAGAGTTTTATTGGCTGAGGATATCATTTTCCAGAATGGGGTTGTACTGAGCCTTCAGATAAAGAACTTCTCAAAGATCTCGCCTTTTTTGCAGGCCATTTCTTTTGTCATCTCCTAGTCCATGATTTTCATCTTCTGCACCATGCTAGTGTGATGAGTGCTGGTGACAGTAAACAATACAGTAGTATTACTAGAGCTGAGAACGTACCATATCCCCCCCCCCCCTTTCCTCACATATCCTCTGCTCAATTTTGTTTTTTCTGTTTGCTAACTTTCTGCCTTTCTTGTTGAACTTTGACATACAGTTGTTGGTATGCTGTATAGGTTGCATGATGCCAAGATACTCTGGGAAACTGATCTCCAAGTGCTTGGACCACTTTGTAGGTATGACTCAAACCTTTCTGGCTTAAAGATCTGAAATCTGGTTCAAATCTTGTAGGTTAGAACTGGTGAGGGAGATAGAAATGGAAGATGGAGAAACAACAAGTCCAATCCAAAATTGTGCACTCTAAATTGCCCGACTAACATGGCCTCCCCAATTACACTGCCACTACCAACATATCCTTGCTTTTCTTGTCTCTTCTCTCTCTCTCTCTCATGTAACTGGCTTCTCCAGGACAGTTCAACAAGCATACACTTTCATATCAGGGTAACCATAGCAAATTCAACCTTGGCCTTTACCACATAACAGTCGCCGCAAGGTTTGCCTACAAGGAGCGCAGCAGGCGTATTCCTGGACAACCTTGGCAATTGTGCCGTCTTCAGATTCCCTTCCATCTCTTGTATGCTATCATTAGGGTTCCCACTGAGCTCAACCTCAACCCCCTCTGTACATAACCCATGTTCTAAGCTTGTCCAACAGGAGCATAGCACATGCGCCCCTAGTCCCCATGTAGAAAAGGGGGTCCTTGCACTGTACCTTGTACTGAATACAGTAACTCTTTCTCCTCAAGGCTACTGAGTGCTACCTCATACCCTCATGGCCAAGGGCACATCACAAAGTGTTTGGACATTTGGTGATCCATGTTACAAGCCTCGACCGTGCATTTGAATCTACAGCTTCTTGAAGTTATGAAAAAGTAGAGCTGGTCAGACTGTAATGCTGGAATTAATCCTACTGGAAGATAAGGGAACATGAGGCAAGCGGTGACCGGATAGGACAAGGCTGTAATAGAGAGGGTGCCGATATTGGGGTACAATAGTTTTGTGTATAGCGGTGCGTCAAGTTCCTGGCATGAGCTGGCACTTGGCCTAGACATGGGCGCTTGCCTACTCAAACGTAGGTTGGGAGTTCAAACAAGTGAGGGAAACACAGAATACAGAGGCTTCAAAATAGGGGGTGTATCACTGCGCTGCAAATTCCAAACATCAAGCTGGACAATGTGCTGAAGGCCGGCAGCTCTAAGGCAAAGGTGCCACAGATTTCAGAAAATTTTATATATTCAGTCAGCTCACTCAAGTAACGATGTCTGAGTTACAAAGGGTCCAAGTCACAAAGAATGACAAAGAGTCAACAAGCTTGGACTGTACACTACACTGACTTGTCAGACAGTTGAGCCCTCTTAAACAACCAAATCAACTTCTTTCTGCCATTGGTCATCCTCCTTCTCTTCAATGCTGTATTCATTGCGGCTGCCGTATCGATCACAATCCTTGTTGAGCAAATCAACTAAAACACTGTTAACATAGTCAGCGTAGACTCAGTTGCAATATCAAATGGGTAATATCAGTTGATTTACTTTTGTGTTCATTACCGCCGGACTTTGCGCGAAGCTGTTTGAAGTACTCATTGACATTGTCCCAAATATTCCTGGAGTTGTTATGGACATAGGTAGCCCTCTGGTCAACAAATGTGAGCTTGATGTCTGATATCAGATGATGTGGGAAACGCACTAATACTGCCAACCGACTGCAGAATTGGACATTAGGATGTGTGTTGCTGTTTGCATATATTGAAAGGAGACGCCTTGCAAAATTGTACATGTTCATATTAGAGTCCACAGCGCAACAGGTTTCCTTCCTGATTTGAGCTTGATGTTGTGTAAGTGATTCGCCTGCGGCAGCTTTGATTTTCTCCCAGTCTGCAGGGATATTCTCTATGCCATCCAGAAGTTTGTTGTTCCAGAGCTTCTTCACAATTTCCTACACCAACAAGTCTGTAAGTAAGAGAACAATTCTAAAGATCAAAGCAATTTACCAAGAGCTTCTGAAGGGGCTCCTTACCCTTATACACACTGAACTTGGGTAATAACAGAACACCGAGGGTGTAAGACTTGATGTTGACTACAAGGTTGCTAGGCACCATAGCGTGACTTGACAGTAACTATTTTTTGAGTTCATTCTCCATTGCGAGAAGCAGCCTGAATAGTTTGATGAGATGTGTCAGAGCTGAGTCATTCCGAAAGCAATCATTCACTGCGGAGTGCACAAACGTTGAGTAATCACTTACAATTGCAAAATTCAACAGCTCTTCTTGTTGATCAGGACATAAATGTTTTGCTGTGGCTCACCGTTTTACAACATTGACAAAATTCTTATTCATCATTGTGATGGTCACAGTTAAAGATTGCAAAACTGTATCACCAGAAACTCCACTGACACAATCTCCAGTAAGTTCATCCTCAAGATTGGCTTTTTTATCATTGTTGCTCCTGCATCGTTTCCCAAGGACGGTATCTGAAGGGGGAAAGTTAGGTAAGGAGGAATCTGGTCTCTCCATCACTTCTTTTATTGCGGCAAAGAGGTCGTCCAGGGCATTTGCTCATGCTCGGGGAGTGGCCTGAGAAGGGATTGAAGTTGAGGAAATTAAAAGGAGTGGCTTGGTTCCATATTTTATAGTATGGATGGGCCACAGCAAATTCAAGTTGTGGACAAGACTGTGATTTGCACAAAAACAATGCATGTCTCTGGCGTTAATGAAGTTATCGCGCAGTCTCTTAATACAAAACATCAACTTGGAAACACAATTTGCCTTTCAAAATTGTGATTCTGAACCTCAGGCCATATCAAACTTCAAGTTTACAAGCTTGGTTTTTATACCACCCAAACTCCATCTTCCAGATTGTAAGTGAACTGATTGAAAGTCACTCATATTGTGCTGATGGGGTTAATTCCAAATTTGATAGTTGTTATTCCATCCGCAACAGAAAGCAATGAAGTTCAATGCACCATATGTGCTCCCAAGGAAGTCTGAGAAGGAAGACTTTGGATTCTTTGTAAGAATGTCTCCAAACATCCTTGTTCAGAGAGCCATCAACGGTTGCAAGCTGTTTACAGCAATCTTCAAACAAAAGTCAAATCAGCACAGAGAGCAGCTGCATATGAGGAATTAACAGATGTTTTTTCTCCTACCATCTTGGATAAGGTTTCATCTCAAAATGAAACCCAGTCTTGAATGAGTGGCAAGAATAATCCGGCCATAAGTGCTGGCAAAAAGAACATGTGGGATCAATATCTGATACACGGTGAAAGTGCTTTTAAGTATCGGGACCTTTGTCTAGTGACCAAGACTTCAGGTCTAGGTGGGGGTGGGTGCTAGGCTCACGCTTTCCGGCGAGAGACAACCCCTAGGAGCACTCGGACACAACAGAGCGTCAGCAATACTGAGAATAGAAGCCTGAGACAGACTTTTTCAGATACAATGGCAGGTTTTGCCAGAAGGAAAGGAAATCGTATTGGTATATAGGTGAGAACCTACGAATCGAGGACCTTTCGGTACCAGGAATAGGGAGAGGAAAATACTATGAGCGTAAAGTGCCCCTAAGGTGACTAAAGACTACTCGTACGCCTTCCTAGCTACTATATACTGCCTGCTCCTCACGCTCTCGCCTTCTTTTTCCTTCATCTCTCTCTCGATTTTCTGGCCCACGCGTTATCTGATGAGAATTTCCGACTCGCTCACCTTCGTATAGCGTGCAACGCGTCCGCTGGCCCAATCGCCTAGATCCGTTCGCGTCCTCGTGTTCACTTAGTCCCCGCTCGTAATGTTCCTAGGCATTTCCGTATCCCTTCCCTAGCAGTTTCCCTTGCGGCGTCCGCACCAACCGCGTTTGTCTCCCTTATAATCACTTCCCTAGGGAATCGAATCCACCTTTTCTGCGCTCCTTCAAATTATTCCACAAATGTCCGCTAACCCAGAGGATCTATCCTACATACACTGCCGCTGTGTGCTTGTTGACGAATTGGTCTCGTTGGAATGGGCCCATCCGCCTTACGACACCAAGGGTCGATACGATCTGCCTCTCATCTCGGTTCGCATGCATCGCCTGAGGGTGTGTTTATTCCTTCATAGTGCATTCTGCCTTGCTGACCCTGTCCCCGGACCTGGCCGAGGAAGTGTATGCTGACCTCGAGGCCCATCCGGAGGTCCCTAGGACGCCTGCTCCATGCCTGCCGTTTGACCTAGGCACAATGGAGTTGCTCGCGCGCATCCGTGCTGCAGCTCTACCTAGCGATCCTGTTATTGACATAGAGGATACTCCTCCCGTTTCTCCTATTGAAGACGATGTCCCTCTCGCTCTGGAGGCTGAGATTGGCTCCCATGCCGACGCACTTATGCGCATCGCCAGAGAAATCTGTGATATGCACCAGAACACGGCCATTGCTATACGCTCCATGCATGAGGACGTCTCAATATCCAAGCTGGACCTGGGGGTACTCGTCCGGACTTGTGACCAAAACTTGGCCTTGGCCCGAGCCCATACCACGTACCTAGGGAAGATTCAAGGGGTTGTCCACGATGTGGCAGGGGGTGTAGACATGTTACAAGGGGCTGTCCATGACCTAGGAAATAGCGAGCGCCGAGTTCGCGAGTTAGAAGAGAGGCTGAGGGGTAGTGCTAGAGAGAATGAGCAGTTGAGGGAAGAGAGGGGTAGGGCTCGTCGAGGTATGCGTGAGGATCCTCTTCGTCGAGGTGGCCGCAGCTAATGTACCGGCCCTAGGGGAACCCCAATGGTAAGGCTGCAATTTGTGTACTCTTCTGTTATCAGATACCGCTCCCTAGGCTGTGTGTAGCATTCGACCCCCAATACCACAATGCTGCTCTTTCGGTTAACCAGTGAGAGTTGTGCTCGTCGAAGTGTGCGTGCATTCGTCCGCCGCGTCCTCAGCTCCCCAGAGCCCTAGGGGTGAGTATTGAGAATTCCTGATGCTACTTTCCCTACGTGGTCCATAGATAAATGTGCTTTCTTTTGTATGATTCGTATCCAAGTTGTCCTTTCTTGTGGTCCGTACGAGTTGTGTATTTGTGAGGTCTGAGTCGTTGTCTGTAAGTTGTATGTTCGTGAGGTCTATGTAGTTGTGTCTGTAAGTTGTGTGTGTCGTTGAATCCTTTCGTATGCCGTATCTAACTACCCTAGGGGATGTCCAGGCTCTTGAGATCCTCGGGGTCTGCTCTCTTTCTATCTCCTGAATTCTCCTGTACTCTCATGTATCCCGACGTCCCCTTTGTGTTCTTCTATGTCTAAGTGCTTTTGATTCTCGCCTGGTATTCTCACTTACAATGGCACACATTTCAACATTGGCAAAGACCCAGAACAGAGAGCAATGGACGAGAGGCTCACACTCATCGTAAGATTGAAGGCTGGGGTTTATGGAACGCTGAGACAGGCTCCAAGTCTGAGTCACACCCAGATATAGATACAGAAGACATTGATGAGCTCACTTGAGAGAGTAATGTTCTTTCTGACCTGTTAGATGGTATAGGTGTATTCTAGTATGATATTGCTTTCAGTACCTCAGCTTAATTCTGTTTTGACAAAACTAAATGCCCCGACTGCTCAAGAGATCCTCAAAACAGAGATGAGCAATGGATCAGAACTAATATCAGAGAATAACACACAATGGGCACTGTTTGAGTCAAAGATGTTTAGTCTGCAGTTCTTTTTGGAAGAATTAGTTATTTCTGCCTTCAATTAACGTGGGTTTTCCTTTTTCTCTGCTCATGCTCTTGATAGAAGATTTTTAATCCACTGCTGCATATATGCATCCTTGATCCCAGTTGCAGTTTATCTCATAGCAATTGGTATAGCTATTCCAGTACAGGCAAGCCTCACCTGAGCTTGTAGCTCTTGCCAGATTCCTTCTTGTATTCTAAAAATACCAGCCTAGCGTGAAAACCATGTCAGATTGGTAAGAACTATTGGTACTAGTACTTGAACTTATATCAAACAGTGCATGAAACCCCTCCTTACCCTCTACTTCCTCTGCTGTTCTATCAGCCTCACATTTGCGACAATTGTGATTTTCCATACCTTCAATATTTGCAGACACTTCGGATTGTCGGATGGTTCTGCATTCATATAGAGCCAAAACCAGATAGTCTGCCCTAAAATAGAATCCCAGACTCTGACAGAATCAGCATGAGTTAATCTGTGACAGAGTGCACTATGAGTCATAGGACATATAAGATACAGATTAAAATGTTGATTATTTACTCAATAATAGTCTTCTTGAATTCACGGAACTGTTTGGGAATGCTTGTGTTTGGAGATGTTGAAATGAAATGTGAAACTTCTGTTGTAGCAATTTTCTGGATAGATTCTGATAGGTGACATATGCATTCCAATGCTTATTCCAAGATTTTGATTGGTTTCTGGAAATGTCATCACCAAAGTAGTCAACAAAACTTGTGTAAAATGCAAATTCCTAACATTAGCAAAAAGATCTCTTACCAAACCACTCCTAGTTGCTTGACAAAAGATTCTTGTTTTCTAGGTCATAATAGTTATCTTGGAGCTCGTGTGTGTCAATTAGAATGGCTGTTGAATCATCCACCATAGCTTTACCCTGAAGAGTGACTATTAGTGAGTAAGCAATCAGAGGAAGATTTACGGAAACTCACATCATGGCAAACCACTTTCCAAGACTTGGCATGAACTCACTTATGATATATTACCCACTGAAATAGAATAATAAAGGATCCATTCTGTAATCTAGTCAACTCAAAGATGTAGAAATGCCGATCACCTGCATCATACATTGGACTTAGCGCATCAAGATCCATGTATTGTCGTCACTTCTTGCAATGCCAAACTCCAGCAATTGGACCGTCTGGAATCTCTGGGTATAGTCCAATGTGAGGACGGACAAGTGGATTTGCCCAATCCTTCAAAAATAATATAAGGATTGTATGTACCAGAAACAATAATCTGACAGAATTACTTATCTTTGTAATGATTGAACAAACATTGTTCACGAAGAATACATTGCCAAAAGGTGATTTGCACTTGAGAGTTGGGACCCCACATTTACCATGTATCTGATTCTGGATCTTTTGCAGTTGGTTGAATGAAGGAGCATTACAAGCTTCTGCTTTCTTCTGGACAAATATGATAACTTGCATGAGTTGGACACTCGCAAGCGAGGTAAATTGTCTAAAATATTCAGTAAGAACATCTATAAATGATGATTAAACAATGTCAGTAAGCTACGACAATGGGTTAAGAATCAAGAAGACATTGTTTACAGCCCTTTTCTCTCACTTAAAGGTATATTGGAGTTTTTATTTGAGTAATGTATTGTGATGCGCTAATTTACTATTCTAAATGGTTTGATGTGACTAAAGATACTCCAGTTAAGTTACTGCACACCATTCTCCTTGGCATTGTGAAATGTGCATGGCACAGAACTCATATCACATGAGATCACTTGTGGTTGCCAGAAAAATAATGAAATTGCCCATACCTATGGTAAACCAGAGGTATACTGTGCTTAGTCAGCAAGCTGGTCAGACTACCGTATAATCCAAATTCCGGGTGCTATACTTGGCTATTTGCCATTAGAATATCTCCAATTCTTTATTAAATGTTTAAGATACATTGTAGTATATTTTCCATGATTTTATTTGTACATCTGATTAAGTGATGAATATAATAAGTGCCAAAATACAGTAGATGGCCATGAACCAGGAAGCTAGTTGGGCTCAAAATATCACCATCTGTTGTAAAATGAACTCTAAAATCTGTAGAACCTCATCATTCAATCATTATTGAATTATTTAATTAAAAACATAATCAGAATACAGTGTATTCAGAAATATACAGGGGCGACCAGCTTCCTAGTCTGACCAGCTTGCTGACTAAGCACAGTATATAATGATATGAAAAAGACCTATCTATCAATACATATGAAATATGCTAAAGAGAGCAATTTGTATTATATAAATAACAACTAAATTATTTGTAGGTCTATATATGGTAATATTCATACTGTAAAGACATATATATTTATTATCATATGCTATAGATATTCTGTGATTTATTTGGATTTATTTGGATTTTAATTGAATTTACAATGCAGTTGAATCCAATCAAAGTATGGGATACACAGTAGCTCAATGCTCCAGTGCTTGCTCATTTTGCAAACATGCTCTGGAATACAATATAAAATATAGAATAAAATAAAATCCAGATAAATCCAAATAAAGCACAGAATGTCTATAGCATATGGTACTAAATATACATGCCTTTACAGTATGGATATTACTATATATAGACCTGTAAATAGTCTACTTGTTATTTATATAATATAAATTGCTTTCTTTAGCATATTCTATTCCTATTCCTATTCCTATTCCTATTCCTATTCCTATTCCTATTCCTATTCCTATTCCTAATCCTAATCCTATTCCTATTTCTATTCCTATTTATGTTGTTTTTATCTAGTAATGAAACTCCTGCTATGATTTCAATATATTATTGAAATTCTGAACATGTTTTCTTACCATTTTGACAAAATTATAATGGGAGTTTCTCTAATTTCAATCAATGAAATACTGGGAAAATCTCAAAACTTTGTCATGAAACTCAGGCCACAACTTATACCATTGAAACTATCACCTACACATACTGTGCTTAGTCAGCAAGCTGGTCAGACTAGGTAGCTGGTTGCCCCTGTACATTTCTGGATACACTCTATTTTAATTATATTTTCTATCCGATAATTCAATAATGATTAAGTTATGAGGTTCTGCATGTTTTGGAGTTAATTGCAGAATGGATGGTGGTATTTTGAGTCCAACCAGCTTCCTGGTTCATGGGAATCTACTGTATTTTGACACTTATTACATTTATAGCTTAACCAGACATACAAATAAAATTATGAAAAGATACTACAATATATCTTAAACATTTAATAAGCAATTGGGCATGTTCTAATTGCAAATGGCCAAGTGTTGCACCCGGAATTTGAAGTATACGGTAGCCTGACCAGATTGCTAACCGAGCACGGTATGCATACCAATAACTAATCTTGTATAAAATACAAATAAATAAAATTATAATCATCATCAATATTATTATCACTATTATTATTATTAT
>MLYV02000194.1:0-25909 GCA_001913855.2 Hermanssonia centrifuga
TTGTCTAGACTTTTCTTGTGCAAGATGTTTGTAAAAACTGAAGGAAATCTGATCAAAACATTAATTTGATAGATTTTGCTAAAGTTGTAATAAGATTTTAGGGTAGAAAAGCTAAGACAAAATTTAAAGCATATTTTGAGTCAAAAATATCTTAGATTTGTCACAAAATATCATCAGATAAAATCAGGAAGTTTTTCAGAATTTTTACCAGAATTTTATATTGAAAATTATGAACAAAGCTTATACTCTTTTCAACTTATTTTTGAGTTTTATTCTAGCTAAAAATCCCCACGGATATCCAGTGTATTGACGCTTGTACAGTAGGCACACCATCTTGAAATGACCAATGCTGCTCGGTTGGAGTCAGGGATAGTCAGGGCTATATGACTTAGGATGCTGCATTGGCCGCCGTTCTGGGATTTGAGCTTGAAGCTTGAGAACTTGAGCGTTCACAACTTACCAAACTTCGTAGCATGGTATGCTTGTTGTTGTTTTGCAAGAGCGTGGTGGTGACGCAGTTGTGGCGACTTACTGGATGACCAAAAGCAGTAGAGGATGGGTAAAGGTAGGGATAAAGGGATGTGGCAAAGATGCCAGCTGCAAGACTGGAGAGATACTAGTCAATGTGGAATAATTGGTGAGGTTGTGGATCCAGTGGCATCAATGGTCGTGAGCCAGAATCCACGACGGCGTAGCAGCCCACGTAGATGGATGACACGGCAAGAGTGTGCTTGCTTCAAGTTGGGCAGAGGCCAGCAGAGTAGATACGCCGCCGTAGAAGTTGGTCTTGAGAACTGAGCGCATCGAATATGGGGCAGAGAGCATGGGGCTGTGGAGGAAAAGCTCTGCGAAAGACGAGTGGGATGGTTTCCGTGGGTGTTTTCTCTAGTATAGACGTAAGATACTCGCGAGTTCTAGATCCTATATGGTGGAAAACGTACATTGAACCATCACATACTGTCCTGTCCAGAAGGCACTTGAGCTATCGTCCAATGTGGTAGTATCCTCACAATCACAATTGTGGCTGCGACTCAGGATGAGAATATTAGACTAAGTAAGTGGCGACTAACAAACGAGATTAGACTAAGTAATTACTGAGACTGAAGAATGTAATTAGACTAATCTTGAACAGATAATCTTGCTTGTTAGACTAGTCAATTTGTTTCTGGAGTGATAAGAACTGAATAACAAACCACAACATCATCTTCCGTTTATTGTCTATATAAAACTATTGATAAGACAAAAGATCTTTACATAGGATAAACCGTGGATAAAACCGGAATCAGAATTGTTGATTTGATTAAGGTTTTTCCATATAACTATATGAGGGTCAGACAACTAGTTTAAATTCCGTTTATGACTCGGGAAAAACCAGAAATAGACTTGGATTTCTGATATCAGTTTTGCTTGAGTTTCTTTTCTGTTTGTTCTGATGGAAAATTCAAGACTGAGTCTCGGCTTTTGTTGAATTTCTTATCTAGATAAGATTGGATACAGCAATTATAGATTAGATTGCTATTCTGGCAAGGGAAAAACTTCGGACAGAATTTCCATATTTGGTTCAGTTTTTGCACGTGGCAAATTCATCCTGTTTAAAAAAAAGTGGAACCCTGCTGTGTGGGGCAGAGAACACTCAGGATATGGCACACACAACAAAACAGGATCATGTTCTATTGTGCGGGAGTCCTAGGACATGAAGGTAAAAAACTAAAGAGCAGTGTCTACAAGTGTCCGAAAGTGGTCGTAACCCTACGCCAGGGTTACACTCTTCCACACTTTGAGAAATTTGAACTATGCGAGAATGAAAACAACAATACAGAGATAACCTAGAAGAAAAAGAGGCTTGTGTATGATAGGTACTGGCTGTAAGGAGGATCCGCGAGGAGGTTGCCGTGACAGACTGTGTGGGTGACCATAACCCTTCTGTTGGGCCTCTGCACCTCCAATTTCCATTTCTTCATAGACACAGGAGTTTCCGAAGCACGAGGAGTGATTTCTGTAAGTGTAGTCCAGGGTAATCTGCCAGGGAATGAGAAGAGACGTTCGTGGGCACCTAATAAGCGCCTGAATGCGGAGAAAGGTATCAGGGGTCTTCAAGGAGCTGGAATGGGTGATGCAAGAAGAGGGAGCCATGCGAGTTGGGATAGGTGCCGTCAAGCAATCCTACACTAGGCGACTCCGGTTGTACGTGAATGTCGTGTGTGAGGCCGTTCGGATGCGAGAGGAGGCAGTGCAGTCCCAGTGTCAAGTAGGTCCTCAGGATGAAGTGCATGGTGTGCGGCGGCATTATCCAGATGACGAGTCCAAAAAGTGGTCGTTTGAAATAAATGTGGTATCAGGTGAAAGGGATTGACGATAGCTGTAAGATGGTGTAAAAACGACAGGATTATTCATCGCCGTTGCAAAGTTATCCACCGATCACTGGGATCCCTCCCATCCTATTAAAGAATGGGCACAGCGAGGTAACGGTGCGATTGTTTCTGGTGTATGCGGGGTCGTCTAGAAACCAGATAAAGTAGCTATAGGATTCTGTGACAAAAGTAGAGATTCATGCAGCGGTTGAAAAGTTATCCACTGAATACTGGGGGAGTTAACAGGAGAACATCCAAGAAGTCCACCGATTCCCATGGAAAGCTGGGGATGCCAGGCTCAACAGCAAGCAGTGATTGTTACAGAGCAGGGTTGGTGATATTTGAGGAGGCTCCGGAGGTCCAGGGGATGATAGACAAGGGACAGTAGCAGGAAGAGTAGAAATGAGAGTAGAACATGATTGATGTTTAAAAAAAAGTGGAACCCTAACTCTATGTGATCTGATTCCGATTTTACTAGCGGTTTTTGCTTACATAAAACAACTGCACTGACCCAGTGGTGGCGGAGGTGATAACAAAGGACTTGAACATCCAAACAAGAGATGGAAAGTGGGGTAGAGGCTCAAGCAGCATATTTTCATATAATAATCTGTGATAGACAAAAGATAATGTGACGAAAGGCTTCAGAAAGAAAAAAGCACTGGATATCTGTGGGGATTTTTGGCTAGAATAAAACTTAAAAATAAGTTGAAAAGAGTATAAACTTTGTTCATAATTTTCAATATAAAATTCTGGTAAGAATTCACAAGAGCTTTCTAGTTTTATCTGATGATATTCTGTGACAAATCTAAGATATTTTTGACTCAAAATATGCTTTAAATTTTGTCTATACTTTTCTTGTGCAAAATGTTTGTAAAAACTGAAGGAAATCTGATCAAAACATTAATTTTATAGATTTTGCTAAAGTTGTAATAAGATATTAAGGTAGAAAAGCTAAGACAAAATTTAAGCATATTTGGAGTCAAAAATATCTTAGATTTGTCGCAAAATATCATCAGATAAAACTAGAAAGTTCTCGTGAATTTTTACCAAAATTTTATATTGAAAATCATGAATAAAGTTTATACTCTTTTCAACTTATTTTCAAGTTTTATTCTAGCTAAAAATCCCCACAGATATCCAGTGCTATAATCTCATTAAAATAGTAAGAAAACAGGCTCAGAATCTCAATGATGTATTGATATCATAGCAGGAGTTTCATTACTAGATAATAACAAAATCAATAGTAATAGTAAATAGTAAATAGTAAATAGTAAATAGTAAATAGTAAATAGTAAATAGTAAATAGTAAATAGTAAATAGTAAATAGTAAATAGTAAATAGTAAATAGTAAATAGTCATAGTCATAATAATAGTAATTACAATAATGATATTAATGATAACTACAATGATATAAAAAAGACCTATCAATTAATACATATGAAATATGGTAAAGAGAGTAATTTATACTATATAAATAACTAGATTATTTATAGGTCTATATATGGTGATATCCATATATATTTAGTACTATACACTAGGGATATTTTCTAATTTATTTGAATTTATATCTTACATTGTATTCCAGAGCATGTTTGCAAAATGAGCAAGCACTGGAGCATTGAGCTACATACTTTAATTGGATTCAACTGCATTATAAATGTTGAAATTTCACCTCGCCATATGCAAGAGTGCGCACGAGCGATGGCGTTATACACCACCGTAACTTAATTGCTTCCTCTATTTTGTTTTTTCTATCTCATTGACCGCACCTTCCACTTCCGGTAACTATGGGCGCTATCATATTTAAATTATAGCTACCTATGTAATTCTTCATGTGTTTGCTTGTCTCGCATTGAATACCCTCCGTTCTCCAAACACAATATTTGAGCCATCAAATTCTACACAAACACATCTCCTCTGTCCTGAAGGATAATTCGAGCGCTTGCCTTTTGCAGGGCCGAAGCCGCATATCATTTTCACGATTGCTCTTCTCGTACCTCAATTGAACCTCTCGTCGGACTTGTGATTGACCCCCGACCTCGATTGACCATACTTGGGTCCCCAATTGACCCCCGATACTCATTTCCTGCCCTCGTACTCACTATTTCGCCCGTCGAAAGCATTGCCAATCAAATCTTGATTGATCGTAACCCCATGTACCCATTTCCACTACCATGCTTGGATCCACCATTTCAAAACTCAATGACTCTAACTATGTCAAGTGGTTGATGCTAATCGAGGCTTTATTGGTGAAGAAGAACTTGTTTGATGTTATTAGTGGTGAAGAGAGCAAACCTTTGGGAAGTGATAATACCAAGGCTGTGAAGGCTTGGAAGAGAAGGCTGCAGGAGGCAAAATTGAAATTATTGTTGAATATTGAGTTGGATCAGTTATCTCATACGACATGCACCGCTGATGCACACAATATTTGGGAGAGCTTGCAACAAGTTCACAAAGCTCAGTGTTGTTGAGCTTATATCTCAATAGCCATTCTGTGTATTATAGAGAATATATAAACTATGGAAAAGCTATAAGTTAATAAGTGGCTTCTTATTTCTCAACCACCAACCATTATCTGCCATATCATTACGTTCCTCCCCTTCAAGTTGAATAAATACTCTTTATCTGTTGTGCAATGCATTTGATAAATTCATTTTCACTGTATTAATTTGTTTATGGACTGAACATTGAATTTATTGCTAATAATTAACATTGATATTTGTTATCTTATTTGTTCATTATGCTTGTGAATATAAATTACTTTGTATATTACAATGTTATATCTTTATTGATATATGAATTACACCTGTCTATATATGAGATACAATACATGGTTGTAAGATCATTATCTCTAGCTTATCATACTAAGCTGCAGTATATTAGACCTGATATAGATTACATTACATTGAAGTTAGTTTACATTAGTCATATGTTGTGGCTCATTGCTCATTGTTTGGGTGTTTTTCAGAGATCGCTTTCACCACATCTTTCATTGCTTCAATGCTGCCACTTGGGCAACATGTCCCATTGGTGCCTGAGCTTTGAATCTCTGCATAGCCGAATAATACAAGCTTGAAAGATTTCCTGATTGCATGTTGTGTACTACTCTACACAGTGCTGGTGATACCTGTCACTTCCAGGGCAATTGATTCTTTCTGGCCATTGTAACTCACATGCAAGCATCTGTATACATAGATTTATTTCATACAATATACTGTAATGTACCACTTTGTCTTGGTCCGAAACACAGTATCATTGGTATCAGTTTTACTGAAAACCATAAACTAGTATTAGTCAGCCAATAAGTGGGTGTATGTCTACTGTTTGCTCACAATTGCTGCTATAGTTCCAATCAACATGCATAGAAGACTGCCAAACTAGGTTACTCTTTTGAAATGTCCCACTGTGCCAACTACAGGTCATCAACCTTGCTGAAACTGCAGCCACCCACTACATACAAGGGCTGAGTTTAATACTACAGATCTACCCAATTCACATTCTATTTGCCTTGCAATAATATGGTTCCTGTAAAATACTTGCCAGACACAAATATTATTCACAACTGGGAAGCTCACAATCTGTTTGCATGTTTGCAGATTTGCTCTTCTTTCCATATATGCTGCTCTGTACAAACAATACCGTTCAGAGCCCCTACCTCAGTATGGGACCCCATGGTGCAAATATTGGCTGATTCTATGTTTTATTGAGCATTTCTTTTTGCACATTTTCACCATCCATGTAAGTGATATAATTGCAAGTAAACGCAACCCAAGCTGATGTGATAAGATACTATATTCTCAACCCACTAGGCACTGAAATACTCAAGTAAGATTTGACACTTATTCGTACCTTCTTACAAGTCACCATTGATATATAGTGCATGATTTGACTGTCTACATATCAAATATATATTCTGATCTCTACCATTAGAGCAACATTCTTCCCACCAATTACAATATCAATATTTCCACCACGGCAGACATTACTGAGTCAAAATAGGAGTCCATAGGGTAAAGTTTTTTGAGAAATACTTATGTGAGTATTTCCTCTTAACATTGAAATTGCATCTTAGGCTGGTGACTACAACAAATTCCATAATACTGCAAGGAAAGGGGCTACATATACAAAATCGGCACAGTGGCGGCCTCAATTCATACTATTCTGACTACTGTATTTGCAGGGACAAGGACGAGCTTCTCAAACTGACTTTATCAAATTGACTATTTTGGAGGAAAGCTTGTGTAGCTTTGGGCAGCAGAAGTATTCGATTTATTATTATTATCATATACAATACAGTGACTGCCAAAAGTATTGCAATATATGCAACACTTACATTGTTTAACCAACATCTCAGTAACAAATTATCTTAGCATGGTAAACCCATATACCATTGAAAGACATGAATCTCAGCTTTCATATGATAATATATATATATATGGACTATCATTACTCGAGTCATATATTATTATTTATTCATTATGCATAGCAACAATTTGGTCACATGTTTTGACCACCCAACACAGTTATAAAAGAAAACAGATATAACATGCCATATAGCCAAACCTTGTTGGTAAATTAAGAACCTACAGGCATCTATTTCACATTGTATCCTACATGTTGCAATCATTGTTACCAGTGACTACATACAGAGTGAATTTCTCAACAACATATTCCAATTAGATCATTATCAGTATCATACAATATTTATTTGCCTCTCTCAACTTGATTTTCCACAACATATCAAGAATGAGGAACAAATATGGTCATGATGCTTAGTACATCACAATGCAGAGAACCTATCTCACTGACTGTTCATCACAGTTATCAGGCAACTATGACAAAGGCATGTAGCTCTCCCCCATCAGCTTACTCCCTCCCCCACTCTTTCTATTTCAGGCTCCATCCAACACTCTCCAGAAGCTCTCTCCCTCCTACATTGCTTGTTCCTGACAGAAATCCCACTGTCTTCTTTGTCATTTCATTCTGATTAGCACAGCAACAGATGTGCCAAAAAACAGGCCCTAGCTAAACTCTCTGTTAAGGCTGCCTGTGTTCTTCTTTCCCTTCTGCTATCAGCTCCTCCCTCCCTTTTGCTGCTGGATTCTCTCCTGCCAGTTACTCCCTTTCTTCTTTGCACTGCTTTTCTATGTCTATGGCGAGCCTGGCTAGTGCCTAGGGTTCATCACTCTAATAGGTACTACCCTCAGTCCCAATTTACAGGCACTTGTTTCCGGCCCAGAGGCCTATGGACCCCTCGCCTCAATGTTTGATCATCAGGCCACCAGCCTTGCAGAAACCTATTTCAACCATCCAATGGGGTCAAACCCCGTCATGGGCTTGTGGCACTGGCTAGCCAGGCACACAAAGCTAAGGTTAATTGTCTTAAATATTGCAGAAGGGTTGCAAGGCAGCACCAATCTTATTGATAAACTCGAGCTGCTATTCCCCCAGATCTGCTAAGCAACCGCCTGGTTGAGCTGTGCTACAGTGCCGGGAGGTAATTTTGTTGCTGGACCCTCATCTCCCTCGCACATGCATGAGTAATAATTTGTATATTTGAAATGCATAAACTAATGGACCTCACAGGTGCACAGTATCCTCACTTCCACCAAAGATTGTCATACATAAACTCTGCCAATAGGGCAATGTGAGAGCGCATCACTATGATGTGATGCGCAACTGATGCCTTGTGCACCACGGTTTGATGGGTGAGCTTAAAATCTGTTAAAATTGAAGCAGTTAAATAAATATTCTAAATACCTCCCGTATATCTGAAGGAGCGTTAAGAATCACTTCTGACGCCAAGTCCACCTGCCAGTTAACCCATCCTGATGCCAATTTTGCAAAATGATTTGTGGGTTGAAAGTCAAGTCATACCCTAATTTAATAATATACATTTCATTTATTATATCATTTATTAATAGCATATAATAGTTCCGCCTTTGATGAGAAATTAGGGCAATTGTATAATGAGCACCTACCCACATACTGCTTTTGAGAGCTTAAATGGCTGGATGGTCAGGGTAATGAAATTATAATGGGAAACTCTATAATTTCAACAAATGAAATGCTGGGAAACTCTCAAACATTTGCAATAAAACTCAGGCCAGATGTCATACAATTGAAACTATCAACTACCTATGGACTTTTAGGTTTCAGTAATTGCAGTATGTATTTAGCAACTACTAGTGCAGGTAAATGGTAGTGAATGCAAATGCAGAGAATAGAAGAGACAGAGGTAAATATAGACATACCATATCATATAAAGCATGTTTCCAGTGGTACTCAGTTCAACATCTGTAGGGACAAGTAACCTTTATAGTACATGCCTAATCACACCCTCTGCTCCCATAGAGCCTGGGACTAGACTCAGCGTAAGACACTGTTGAGCAGAGCCAGCAATCACAGCGAGTCTGTGAAGGCTCTAGTGGGTTGAAGCTCAGAACCATTGTAAGCAAATAAGCCTTGATAACACACCAATATTAAGCTTAGCCTTTAGATACATTAACTGTATTGCTGATAGCATCATGGAGGCAGAGTCTGTTCTACTACATGGTTGCAGCAGGAGCAAAAAAAACCAGTCATTACCTGGTGGAGATGGCCTAGTAGATAATCCTAAAATCCTGCGATTATCCGATGATTGGAATCTATTTTACGTTAAGAATCAAACTTACTTGAGAAATTGAAACTGTTGACATGTATTTGCAGTTCATTTACAGATGGGTGGGGCCATTAGAAGGAGAAGGAGCAGGGAGGGATGTACTACATCGGCAAAACTACATGTCATGTTGGCCAACACACCCAATACCCCAAGCTTGCAATGTTGGGCCAAGCAGTGACATATGTTGGGCCAACATAAAGCCCTTGAATGGCTCTTCTCTAAGCACAATACCATCCTCAGACTCCCAAGTGTGATACTTGTGGGTTCATAACAGATAGCATGCTTTCTAGAGCACATATATGTCCAAGACCATAGGCAAAAGTTCTTGAAATCTTTATGCAGCTCTGCCACAACCAAGGTTGAGAGAAATAGCTGAAAAAATGCTACCACTAATCAGCAATTGTAGTTTGGGCTTGTTTTGCTAAAGGTGTCCACATCATTGGAGTTGTTACCAGTCTGGATAGTGGAAGAAGACCACACTGCCATGGCGCCCGCATAGTCCTTGTAAAGTCCTGGAGCATAATAGGCTGCCCAGCTATGTTAGCCCAGTATAATAACAAGAGAATACTAGGCACTCACAACACTATACTTTGCTATTCTTGTGAAACTGGGATTGCTTTTCAATGCATCAAATCCCTTTAATTCTCCTGAGTGTTTGATATCTCTGTAGGAATGTTTACACAATGATCAGCATTTGATATACAATAGAAGATACTGTATGCTTGCCCAACCCCAGAGGACACCCCCATTGAAGCAGTTTTGAATTTGCCCCTTCCATTCTTAGCATTCTTAGCCTTCTTCTCAGGAGAGAGATATCTCAGAAATAATGGTGAAGCCATTGAAGTCCAATTCTGCCTCTGCCTGGTGTAAAGTAGTAGTTACCCCTTCATAAGTCTCTACCCAAGTCTTGCCAGATGACTGAGCTGGCTGACCGCATAGGATTCCAAAAACTATACCCTGTTTGTTTGTTTGATGACAACAGACTAATCCGCATTATTGACTTCAGCTTGTTGTGTGCGTTTGCAGCTGCTCCAGCGTCCTTAGCCATGTGTTTGACCATATCCATAATGATAAAGATTGGGTGAGAATCCACTGCGGTAAGCTGAATGAAGTGTTTTGCCTGGAGGAGTTGTGGCGAGTGACAAGTGCAAGAGAGAGGATGCTGGAGTGCTTGGGGGCTTGGCAGTACAGGATTCTGGAGTCACAATGAGTAGAGGTGACAACTGTCAATAGGGGGAGCAAATGCCCCTGGGGACTGCCGGGACAGCCAACCAAGCTAATGCACATGCCAGAATAGCATATCAAGTATGTGTAACACTCATTTTTTATAATCTTGTCACTGACATAAAGCCAGGTTTGGGCACAATCCAAGACCCATCAGGGTAATAGTTTCACTAGGTACAAATTAGTAATGTAACAGCAAAGTATAGAAGTTGTTACTCACAGTCTATCCCACTTTAAGATTTTGAAACATACTCTTTAAATTGCTCCAGAGTCCTAGGCTGAGCTCTTTTTTGCTTGTAGTTGTTCAGACCAATCCATGCCCACTTGGCTGCCCTACTAAACTCTAGCTAATGCCCTATTTTCTCACCTATTGAGATTGGCATGCTTGTTTCTGTTCCTACCAGAAGGAAGGGGGGAGTAGGGGATCATTGGGTAGAAGGGCATTGGAGCAAGTAGGAGAAGGCATAACAAAGGCAGTTAGAGAGCTGCCAGTAGACATAGGCTGAAGACACTTGGCAGAGCAGTCTAGGGCTTTAATATAGTGCAAAGCATAGTTGAGATATATATGAAGTATGGATATGGACATATAAACCTGTAAATAATCTACTTTTGATTTTAAATCATATAAATTGCTCTACTTATCTCCTTTTATAGATATTAAGTGATAGATGTTTTTCATATGATTATATATGTATACCAATAACTAATGTTTTATGAAATACAAACTATCACTATCACTATCACTATTCTTTTTGTTTAATCCATTAATAAACCCTACTATATATGTTTTTTGAATTCTGATTTATTACTATTTTAATGATGTTATAGTGGGAATTTCTACAGTTTCAATGAATGAAATATTGGGAGAATTCTAAAGTCTTCCAAACAAAATCAGACAAAATATTGTTACAATTGAAACTGTCACCTGCCCAAAGACCTCGGGTTAACCATAGGTATGGGTAATTATAATATTTGGTTAGCAACCGCTAGTGATGTAATTCTAGATATATATAACAATGCAGTATGGATATTGCCATATATAGACCTAGAAATAATCTTGTTTTTATTTGTATAAATAAACTACTCTTTTAGCATATATCATATGTATTATTAATAGGTCTTTTGTATATCATAATTATTATTAATATTATTATCACCACCATTACTATTATGTGAATTCTCGCCAATTTGCATAGGTCTGCATATCGGATAGAAACCATTGTTGAAGGGAGAGACGATATTTGAACATAGTAGATATGAAAGAAGAGAAAGAGAGTGTAAAGAATGAATGTATCACCCTAGATGAATGTCATAAGATTAAAGGAGAAGATGTTGGAAAGGTAAGAAATCAAAGAAGAATATGGGAAAGTGTGATGAGATGAAAAGGGTTTAGAGAGAGAGAGAGAAAGTGCGAAAAACAAAGAGAAACATAGCAGAAAAGAATAGCGAAGGATATGCCATAAATAGATGCTTAGTAATAGCAGCAGACGATGGGACTGCAGGTAAGAATCAATGAACACTGTTGTTCTCTCAGGACGGACTTTATTGCTGTGACTATCAACTGTTATCTTCATGTCTTCCGGAGAAACCTATTACAGGAGATTCCGAGGATACCGCAGTAAGTGAATCAATTGATATATAAAAAGAGAACTAAATCAGAAGAGAGGCAACGAGTCTGAAGTGAGTAGCCATTATTGTGTTGTTAATCAAAAGCATTACTAACGTAAAATAGGGCTATGAAACTGACAGTACAATGGTTTCTGAAGAGGAAGAGAGTGTGGGGCGGGCGGAAATGATAGAGGCAGGGAACGATGAAGGATACGAGGTGGCAGAGGAGGACGAGAATGAGGATGAAAATGAGAATGAGAATGAGAATGAAGAAGAGACAGAGGAAGAAATGGAAGGGGACAATGAAGATGAGGATGGGGAAGTAGTGGAGATGTGGACAGAGGGTGATGCAACTAGACAGCGCATCGTCCTTCTTGACGATGAAATGGTGGAAATTTGGATAGCAGGCGAGGAGCCTGAGATAATAAGGATCAGAAATTGAGGTTGTGTGGGGATGATAGTGATTCACACATTTGTATTGCGATTTACAATTTGTAGTACAATTAATGACTATCATTGTGATGGAAGGGGCTCTGGAAGCGGAATATCAAAATGTGTAGTGGGGTATTCAGCCTTTTGCGCCGGAAAATCATGAATTGTAACTCGTCATTATTGAACGAGTGGTAAAATTATTGAGACAGTACATGATGGTCAAAGTAGTTAAACAAGAAAGATTGTCTGAATTACACAGGTTTCATTGCAGCAGTTTACCTTGTATAGATAACATTTGAGCATAGTAGATTTTTTGGCTAACAAAAATAATGGTCTGGCAAATTTGCGATTTTTATCTAGAGTTGGATTGTCTGCTGTTGGCAGACAGCGGTGTGATAGAGCTGGGGCGCCTGCGATGGAAGAGGCGCTGGACTGTGCGTGCGCCGGTGTCTGCTATTGGCAGACAGGGAGCGCTTGTAGGTAAGTGACGTCTTTTGTGTCGGACAAGTTGCCCCAGGCTTCATGTGATGTTTCTCTAGGGTAGATCGGCGTACATATTTATGGATTCTAGATAGCTCGCCATATCTGTACTGTGAATATACTACATCCCTACTCGTCACAGCCACCTCTTGCATGTGAAGGATCGTTGAATTGAAACTCTTGCTATAATTTCGCATGTTTTCTTTCCATTTTAATGAACTTATATGGGAATTTCTTTAATCAATAAGATACTGGGAAAATCTTAAAAAACTTTGCAATGAAACTCAGGCCAGGACTTATACCATTGAAACTATTGCTTACTCATATACCTCTGGTTTACCATATGTACGGACAATTTCAATATTATAACAACCACTAGTGCCAGGCACTATAGAGTCCTGCTGTAGTGCCCCAAAACAATTGTAGGCCCAGAGTTTTTCAACTTCAAAGGATACCTGAGTGTTGCTTGCGGTATTGCAGAGGATAATCAATCTGTTGGCAAGTTGCATAAGGTATGCATACAGGTTGCTCATCCTACGTTTAAATTGGTAAGCACTTGTGATAGGTCTAAAATTGTTATAGGAGCTCATATGCAGGATATGTGCAGTAGATGGTTTAGGGTGTGTGCAATAGGTTTCTTGCAATGGATAGAAGGCAGTTAGTGACAACAGAGCTATAGGCACTGAGAAGCACTAGAGTGGCTTTTCCTAGGTATTCTTTTTAAGTGTTTTCTGCCTTCACATATACTAATAAAATCTAAAAACACTTGTGGATCCATTGGAGGTCAGCCAGCACCTTCAGTAATGCCAGAGTCACTCTGGGTACTGAGGTACTGGTGAAGGTACCGAGGTGTTTAATGGCATCATAGAGGACCTATGTGTGATTCTGCTTCAAACAGGGCGCTAGAGCCTGAGCCATGGTGAGTAAGGAATTCATCAATATTCCATTCATTTTCCTAATTGTCCACATCTTGAAAAACCTATTTTGCTAGTTCTGACTAATTATCTTAAATTAGTCTAACTTAAAAGACTAGTTGGATTAGACTAATCATGGCCATATACCAAGGTTTTTTCATAATTGAATGATAAAATAGACTAATTTCAGCTAAAGCTATACTACAATGTTACTATTTTACATTATAATTTGTCCAATTTCATCTAAAACTATATTAAATTCTCACTATTTTACTTTATAACTAGTATAATTAGCCACAGTATAATGCAAATAGCTAGGAGTAATACTCTGCTATTTTTATACTAATTTTTGCTATCTCATTATACTAATTATACACTTAGTTCTGCTAATGCTACTAATTGATTATTGATTTGAAATGATTGAAAAGACAGTATTTATAACACTATTATATTGCTACTATTAGCATATTATTGGTATGGGGGAAAGCAACATGAGACTTGGTCAAATTTGCATTCTGAGCACTTTGGGGTGCTTATTTTGGCGTTCAATGGTATTTGTCAGCTGTCATGTGACTTGCAACTGGTGTGCATATTTCATGATGATTTGAAAGATATTCAAGTTAATGCCTTTAATATTAGCTGAGAATAGAAATGATTTGGTGGTTTACTAGAAGCAGGCTTCCACATGGGCAACAGAATAACAGAGAGAATCTGAACCTCGTTAAGCGCCACCGTTAATCAACAGAGTCACGTGTCTATCAATGGACTTTTAACAACCTCTTTACAGCTACAGCCAACAGGCTAGACCCACTTTACAACAAGTTGAAGCAGGATGGAGTGGTATCTGAACGGATAAGGGTTTGTTTAGAGAAGATGGGTGATGAGTTTGATAACTTATATCATGGATTGGAGAAAAGGGCTCATGCGCTGACCAATAAGCAATGGAGATGTATTAAAAGAGATCTCAAGCGTATTGATTGTATATCTTTTGCTCAGCCTACTACTTGGTTTGCAGTTATCTGTAAAGAGCTAGTAGATTTGGATATCTCCTTCAATTATGAGGAGTAAATAGAGATTGTTTTATTCTGAACACACACATGGCATGATGACAAAGAATGAATTTTTCTTCCTTTTGTTTCTATTCATAAAGAAACAAGCCTAACAAGCTTTATAGTAGCTGCATACACTGCTTTTACCCCTACTGAAGCCTTTATCCCTCTCACTCCAGATGAATGGCGCACAGCCATCTTCAACAACATCGATCTTACCAATGACAAAAGACAAGTTTTGGACAAAGTCACCACCAATGCTGGAAATGCAGTAGCCAAAACAACTGAATGGGCTAGGACAACGCCCTTGCTCAGCAAGTCACCACCTTTTAACGACAGTACAAACACAACAAGCTCTGGTAGCCTCCTACAAGCGTCAGGTTGATGCCCTTCCAGTTCCTGGAGGTCTTACTCAACATTAACAAGATTGTCAATCCAGAAAAGTCCTGGGGTACTGTTTTTAGTAAAAGAGGCTCAAATAATCATCAGACTCCTATGGACATTGACTCAGCTGAAAAGTCAAAAGGCAAAGGCAAAAACAAGGACAAGCAGGTAGCAACTGCAACTGCCGACAAGAAGAAATTCTGTCACATTTGCAAGAAAATGTCTCACAACACTGATGACTGTTACCAGCTGGCCAAAAATCCTGACAAGAAGCCTAAGGCCAAGTACCAGTCCATGGGTCATGATAATAGGGGTGCATGATAGAAGTTGAAATCACAGATAATGAGGATGAAGCACCCCAGTCTTCTACATTTGTCTCAAGCGCAAGAATTGAGGAGCTTGAGGACGCTGATGAAACAGCCTTGGTCGGAAAAGATGAAGCCCAGTCTCACTCAGACAAAGTCCAGCCTTGCGCAATCTTGGATTTTTGGAAGACCTACATGTAAATACCTGCGGACATGTAGGAGAGATTAGTAGACCCACCATTGGAATAAACATTCTTAGACATGTGTATATTAATAGCACAGGACATCTTGTATCTAGTTCTCAAAACAAGAAATATTTTAAGCTGCCTGTGACATTGTGGGTTTATGGAAAGAAAGTGCAGGTCAAAGCTCTGGTTGACACAGGGGCCACAACATTATTCATCAATAAATCTATTGTTGAAAGTAACAACTTGGTATCATATAAACTGGCAAACCCATACAACATGAAAAACTTTGTTCAAGCCTGTCTCATAGGACTACTCATCTATTGTTAATAACAGACTTAGGAGCTGAGAATATGATGCTTGGTTACACATATCTCTTAAAGCATAATCCTGAGATTGACTGGCAGAAAGGGGAATAGAAGTTTACCAAGTGTGAGAGCTGCACCCACAAAACTCATAAAATAAACCTTGTGACTGAAGAAAAAACCAATGAACTTCAGTTACAACAATGGAAGGATCCCTGGGTCACTGTTGGACAAGTTAGAAGAGGAGTGCCCTGAAAATCAACATATTGACTGGTTCTTGACAGAGAATCCAAAAGACCTTGAAATAGTAAAGTGTGTCGCAGAGATTCTGGAAATGAATCCTGAGGTTGAAAATGATGATACTTCAAAGTGGCAAACTTTGGTGCCTGAACATCTGCATGAGTTCGGTGACATTTTCTCTAGAAAAATCAAAGAGAATGCCAGTTCACAAGCCGTATAATCACGTTATTGACTTTGTGAAGGATGCTTCCCTTCCCAAACTGGCTAAACTATACCCGCTATCTTCTAAGGAATGTAATTCCTTAGATGAATGGATTGAAGAAAAACTCCGTCAAGGCTATATTACTGAGTCCAAGAGTCCGCTCGCTGCACCTGTCTTTTTTGTAAAAAAAGAATGACATTGGCTTACATCTATGCATGGATTACTAGAAATTGAATAACATCACGATAAAAACAGTTATCCTATTTCTCAAATAGCAGACTTGGTTGATTCACTCAGCCTGTCACAGATTTTCCCGTTTAGGCATCCATGACTGATAGTTACTGTCACTTCATTGTCACATCAATGTTACATCATATCTACATCTTATCTTATCATAGAATATAGGGTTAGGGTTCCAGATTAGGGATAAGGATCACACGGTAGTGTTACAGACTGTTAGAAAAGCTAGACTACACCTAGACACATTCTAGGCTTTGCTAGAATGTTCCAGTAGCACATTATCACATGTAGGGTTATGGTTGATGTATTTAGGCTATGGGTCAATCATGCCAAGCACACTACTCCTGGGCAGAATGGTGTCAGAGCATGTCATAGCACCATGTGACTAAATTAGTAATCTGTAGTATCTGGGGTCATTACCGGTCCCAGGGGTACTAGTACACATGTATATAAGCAGGCACATCTGAGGCTACATTCTCAGACTTATCCACTTATTGTCCACCCAACAAACTCAGGCTTAACAAGCCCTACTTAACTCGTTTACTCTCTTACATCAGCAGAACATTTACTACTTAAAAGCGTCTTAAACAGACTTAAAATGCTAAAATAGCGTCTAAGACGACTAAAAAACTAAGATCGGCCTTTAGAAAATAAGGAGATTGTCCTAGAAAAGTAGGCAGTAAGTAGGCCTCTACTTAGAAAATTAGCAGGAGTTCTTAAAAAGTAGAGAAGTACTTAAAAAAGTAGGAAAGTACTTGGAAAGTAGGGAACTTACTGGTCGGTTTTAATTATAATTTTACGCAGATACGAGACGGCGCAAGACGGATTTAAGATGGTTGGGAACAACAATTGTATTGCATGACAAATAAAGATCCAAAAGTACAGATCAACGATGAGGTGAGAATTCTACAACCTCGGAACCTCAGAAATGACCAACGATCGCACTACTCGATTGGTCAGGAAATTGACCGCGAACCATCTCAGCCGTTGGCAGTCCTCTCCTCTCCCTCCTCTGCGTCAACGACCATTGCCGTCCCTATTTTACCCCCATCCTTGCCCTCCCACTCATCGTCAGTGTAATCATCAAGCACATAATCGTCATCGTCAGCATCCGGTAACTTATTTGTGATGTCTGTGAATTCAGCATGCGCGGAGGCCGGAGCAACGGAACGGTGGGACCGGATAACAATGATTTGCCAGGTGCGGTATTTGATGCGAGTTTCGGTATTGTGGAGATATCTGAGTGAAGTTTTGCCCCAGTACAAGAATCCAAAACGTTTGTGTTGTTTAGCCAGCTGTCCGGTGCGGAAGCCCGTAATGGCACGTTCAATCTAAGAAGCATGACATCAGAAATGGAATTAATGAGACCAATGACGTACGGCAGTTGCAACAATCGCCAAAGCGCCCACTGGACGAACGGTCAGATCAGGCACTTCCCCAACAATGTCTGTTAACCGGAGGTGAGTCGCGAGGCATTCTAAGATAAGAGGCCCCTGAAATATGCCAAATGATTTCATCTAGACATGGAGGTGAGTCTCTGTGACAAAAAAAATTAAAATGCACTCACAATGCCATCGGGCATTTTTTCAGTGCGAGCATACACGAAGGGCAATTTATTGCCCTTCTTCACCATCTCCTCAACCCAAATTGCGCGGTCGATATCCGTTAGAAGGTCGGTCCGTTTCTGGAAGTACGCAGTTACTATTTCAATCGCCGAACGTCCGATGGCAGAGCGCCAGTCATAGGTCTTTTGCAGAGTCTGGAGCCAACCGGAAGGTAAGTTAGTCAATATCAGAGCAATGCCGAGGTTCTGGTACTCACAATGTCATAGGTTGCACCGCGTAAGTCAATTTGATGCGGATAGTCGGGGAAGGTTAGGTTCCATGCGTCTTGCATGGGATAAAGAAAATCGATGTAGGCCGTGTTGAAGGTCGCCGGCTGCTCTCCCAGCCAGCGCAAAACACGCCGTATGAAGACTTTGGTAAATCTCTTGTGCTGATCGTATGGAATGGGTAGGTCCGAGTGAACAGACTTTCGCGCAGCCTCTCTATCAGCCAATCGGGGCCAGGGCCTGATTTCGTCGAGCTCACTGACCTCGGATAATTGGTTGTCGAGGATATGGACCATGACCTGCCAAAAAAAGGTAAGTTTGATTCTCCATGATAAGGATCACATGTACTCACCTCAGTGGTCATGCAGTGGCCAAACAACAGCTGCCAACCAGGCACGTTGTTTCCCCCCTCCCTATCATCGTCGGAACTAATCACAATTGCCTCTTCCTCAACCTTCACAGCAGCCCCCTCGTTGAATTCCCCATCACTGAAGTCGTTGAAGTCCTTGATGGCAGAGTCGGACTCATTGTTGTTGGCCTGCAGGCTCCCAGTGCTTTGAGTAGAACTAATGCCCTCGGTACGTACTTTATCAACTTGAACACCTTTCCCCTTTGACGATGAACTTGCAACATAGCCTTCGCAAAACCCCGAATGCGGAGGGGGCTTTGCCCTCTTGTTTCCGCTATGATATGCCGGTGGTGAGTGATGTAGCCCAGTAGTGACAACAGCCATAGCTTACCTGCTTATAACTCCTTCAGACTTGCGCTTTCCATCACCAGCTCTGCAGTCAACGAATGAGGGTTAGCGAATGTATAAAGGTAGGTGAGTTTGTACTTACTGTTGACCAGGTATAATTAACATTTTCCCTTCTCCTCCAGCGCCTTTACGAGTTGGCGTACTCAATGCAGCGTGTATGGTAGCGATCTCCGCGCAGGTATACCTGGTACGTGGCTGACTGAGAGGGTACGGTTGTGCTGACTGAGCTTGATGAGCAGGAGTCTGTGGATTCTTTGCTGCATTGCGAGACGCCGAGGGACCGCCCTTGCCTGAATTTTGGATGACCAGGTTAGCACGGATAGGAGAAGGAGGACGCGCAACAGCTCGTCCTTCGACAAGTTTGTTCTCAAGCTCAGCAATGCGATGCATCAGAAGGTCCTGCTTTGCAGACTTCTCCACTTCAAGCACCTTCCCTGCCTCCTCAGCCTCTCTTACAACCTTCATCTGAGCTGCCGTGCGATGCTTGCGCCTGCCTGCAATCTGGACTTGCCCAGGGTGCGCGGTAGCGTTGGAGGTACGAGTGTCGACCATGCTTGACAGATGTAGTAAACGGCGGTGAGTATAGAGTGATTTGTTTCAAGATGAGCAATCAGTGTACTGACAGACGTTAGATACAGAGGAGAAGCACCGACGAAAAGCGATTATATGGGCAAAGGGCTCAAGGTACGCATTTTACGTATCCCGCCTTTCTTTTGCCAATATCTCACACATTTATGACGAATTTGTTCACTAGGCCATAAGGGGTTAGAAAAGCGCAGGTAAGTACCACCACCATTCCATCCGGCCGGTCAGACAGCTAAGATCATGGAGTACAGGCCTCACACCATTCAACGGCTTGCTTGATCCCGTCGCCAGCGCATTTTTGCGGACACAATAAGCCACAGCATCGGAATCCCCACATTCTTCCAGCACGCCAGCAGCGGACGACCAGCCTCACGGTGAGCGTACCGTCATGGAGCGCAGGCCATACAATTTGCACCGTCTCCCTTGTCAATACTGCAAGCGCGTTTTTCGAAACATATCAGGTCTCACCCAACATCGGAATGCACATCATGGCCGTCCTCGAGGACACTTGTTACCAGCACAACAGCAACAGCCTGAGGCCAACCAGCCTGATCTCGAGCGACAGTCCTCCCCTCTTAACGATATAGGAGCCGCCCCTACAGCTCAAAATCCAGAGTTAGAGTCGGTGATTTACCATGACGTGCACAAACTTCTCAATGGTATGTTTTGTTGTTGCTTCTACCTCCTTCAGCTTGCTCACTCTCTCACATCATTGTAGGTCGCCCTTGTGACAGCTCGGGGAAATTTCTGGCCGACTCAGATGCTCCACCTCCGCCACGGACTGAGCGCCCTCAATCTGATTGGACCCCTTACGACAGTCGTCTTGAGTTTGAAACCGCAGACTTTCTGTTCCAGCGTGTGAAGATGGGGCAAGGAAATGTCAACATACTATTGGAACTATGGGCGGCCTCGCTTGTCCAGTATAATGGACGACCGCCGTTTGCGAGTGTCAAGAACATGCTCAGCATCATCGACAGTACACCACTTGGCAATGCTCCCTGGGTTACAAGGAAGGCCCAGTACAATGGCCCACTCCCTCGAGATCCTCCGCCATGGATGACTGCACAATACAAGATTTGCTTTTGCAATACTCTCGTATGTGCACATAATATGATATCTAACCCTGATTTTGCGGGCGAATTTGACGTCGCACCTTATCGGGAGTACAACGGGCAACTGGCAAGGAGATACACGAGCCTCATGTCGGGTGATTGGGCATGGTCTCAAGCGGTAAGTGAGATTTTACGATATGTTTCCTTCAAATCATATATGACTTACAACTCATATCTTACCAGGATATCATATCAAAGGAACCTGATACTCATGGCACCATGTTCTGCCCTTTGGTTCTTGGAAGCAACAAGACCACTGTCTCAGTTGCGACGGGGCAGAACAACTATTACCCCTTGTATATGTCTTGGGGAAACATGTGGAATAACGTGCGGAGGGCCCATCGGAATGCGGTGACAGTGGTTGCATTCCTAGCAATCCCAAAGGGTAAGTATGAAGTCATTAGTATTTCTTTGTGTATTCAACTGATCATTTTGCGTTGCAGTCGAAAAACACTACACCAAAGACCCTGTATTTTGTAAATTCCGTCGACAACTCTTTCATTCAAGTCTGGCGACAATCCTACAGCCCTTGAAACCTTTCATGACAAAGCCAGAGATTGTCCGTTGTGCCGACAATCATTTTTGGCGAGCAATCTATGGACTTGGTCCATACATTGCGGATTATATTGAGCAAGTTCTTTGCACTAACACCGTCCAGGGTTGGTGCGTAACGTAAGTGTCTGAACCTCATTCAATTTGCATATAGTGCTGATAGATTAAACTTATTCTAATAGGTGCCCCACACCACGGTTATGCCTAGGCGACTTTTATGAAGGGCCGGATCTCTGTGTAAAAGAGCACACGGAACTGCTTGTTGAACTGGTCGACCTCAAGACTCTTTGGGAGGAATATGGCGTAGTGGGGGACTTGATCGTGAGCCGTTCATTTTAGATTGTAGAATGTGATAACTGACCTTCTATGTAGCCATTTACAAATGATTTCCCTCGTGCAGACATATGTCAATTGATCTCAGGTGATCTTCTGCATCAAATCATCAAGGGGTGCTTCAAGGACCATTTGGTCGAGTGGGTCAACGATTATTTGAAGCTGACTCACGGGGAAACAAAGGGTAATGAAATTATTGCCCAGATTGACCGTCGGTATGTCTGGCATTATCTCTTTAATGGAAGTGATTTTGACATTTGCATTAGTATTGCGGCTGTACCGGCGTTTACAGGAATTCGACGCTTCAAAGAGGGCCGCGACTTCAAACAGTGGACGGGCGATGACTCAAAGGCTCTCATGAAGGTGAGTAACATGCATATATTCCTTTTCTGTGTGCTGACCATGTCGGGGAGGTGTACTTGCCGGCCGTCGTACACTTCGTGCCTCCTGACATGGCTCGAGCCCTCAGTACTTTCATGGAGATCTGTTACCTGGTTCAACGATCGATACAGACTCAAGATACCATGGCATGCATTTCGGCATGCTTATGACGCTACCACACGCTGCGAGAGATATTCCGTACAACAGGTACTCGACCTAACAGCTTTCACTCATACCTCCGCCATCACGCGATCGACCACTACCCAGACCACATAGTCAACTTCGGTGCTCCTAATGGCCTCTGCTCTTCAATAACTGAGTCGAAGCACATTAAGGCTGTCAAGGAACCGTGGAGACGGTCTAATAAGTATAACGCGCTCAGTCAAATGTTGGAAACTAACCAACGTACCGACAAACTTGCGGCAGCACATGTGGACTTTGCCGCAAGACACATGCTCCAGGGCTCCTGTCTATCAGAAGCTATCAAGGCTTTCTTGTCAGCCACAGCCGACGACGCACCTAACGATGACGTTGAAATGGATACTACTGGCCCGCGTAATGAAGTGACAGCTGGGAATGCAGGCCCAGGGGAAGGCGAAGCTGGGACAGAGCCTACATGGGATTACGGGGATGTCGTGGAGGGGTCGCGAGTGCTGGGCGATGTTTCGTTAGCCAAACAACCCCATACGTTGTTCTAAATATTAATTGTGACAGAAAACTGACTTTGATTTATATTTAATGATTAGAACGTAATTACCCGAAGACGTTGAAGGCACTTGGCCGTTCCGTCAACGTTCCCTACTTACCCCAGCTCGTCTCGCAATTCATCTATGATCAGACCCACTTGGCCCCCCTCTCAGACGACTCGAGTCAGTGCCCTCCATGTTCACCGTTATCGGGTTCCATCAACGTCTTCCACTCAGCAGCAGATACATTCTACGCACCCAGTGATCTCTCGGGTATTGGAGGTATGCAACGTGAGCACATTCGTGCAACCCCGTCATGGTACAGGGGTCCGCCTCGCTACGATTGTGTTCTAGCAGAAAAGGATCCTTCCAAGGATGGATTCCGAGGTCTCCACGCTGCTCAGGTGCGACTATTCATGTCGTTTTCATGTAACAACATTCAATATCCATGCGCATTGGTGCGCTGGTTCTCGCCGGTCGGAGACGAGCCCGACGACCTCACAGGTATGTGGGTAGTTGAGCCTGATTACACCGCTGATGGCTCCTCGTTGTACGGTGTCGTACATTTTGACACCATTCTCCGTGCCGCTCATCTTATCCCTGTGTTTGAGGATGCAATTATCCCAGCAAATTTTCATTATTCTCAGTCGCTCAACGCTTTTAACGCTTACTATGTTAATAAGTTTGCTGACCATCATGCGCACGAAGTAGCATTTTAGTCAATATTTATTTCGCTTTTACTTTCTTCCGTAAAATAAACTTTTAAGAACTTCATACTATTGCTTAAGTCACTTCCCAACCAGCTTGTATTTTTAAGTAGACATAAGTTTTCCCTTTGTAAATTAAGACAGCGCTGTTTATTAAGTAGCTCTAAAAAGCTCTAAGTAGCTCTAAGTACAGTTTAACTAACTAAGATTGCTCCAGAACTTTTAAGATGGCCACCTCAAAAGCAAAGTAGCCGAGAATCTGCTGATGTACACTTATTCCCCTCACAAGTGAGTCCTACTTTTGGGTTATCTGTTATATTTGGATAAGTCTATTCGTTACACACTAAACCTGCAAAGGTTTCTTGTGTCTACTCTCTAGTGTGGGTGTTGGTTGTGCTTGCCCTCTGGCTGTCAAGCCATGGCTGTGTTCATTCTGGGGGCTAGACCTTTAGCTGACAAGCCTAGGTCAATGGGATTTGGGGGCTATAGTCTGTTGCTGCAAAGCTTCAGTACTTTTTTGCCTGTCCCTAGACGTAAGGGGAGTTTGTTGCCTTAGGGCAACAGACTGGTATGCATATCAGCAGCTAGGATTCTTGAAGCTTGCTTCAGGTCTCTTACTATTGGTGATGTCCTATGGGGGTCTCTGACTCTATGACGGGTAATCAGTCTGGACAAACTTATAGGCCAATGTAATATTACCTCAAAACCACTTGCAGCACAGCTGGAACTGTGTCTGAGATCCCTCCCACCTGACCTGTTGAGAGAAAGCAGGCAGTTGTCGACACTATGCACAACCCCCACAGTAGATTGTAGTTTTTCCACTTTAGTCCTGCCAAGGACCAGCTGACAAGCTGACCATTGTTTTCTTCTCTGTCTCAGTCATGCCAAAGAATCACCCTAGTTGTGTTGTCCTTGCCAAGCATGAGCCGCTAGGCCTGCTTGAGCGCATCACAATCTCCAACCAGTTCAAAGAGGTTGGCAAACCTCGGAGAATTCCCAAATCTGTCCACCAATCCGTTATCTCTCGCCCGTTCAATAGATGAGATTGACCGCAAAGGTCTCTTAGATCAACTCACGCAGCATCGCTCTCTCCTTGACCGCATCTCCGACTCTGGACCTTCTCTCCTTGAGAGAATGGACCCTGACTCTACTCCTATCATTGAAGTCAAACTGCTTCCTAGCATCCACTTCTGTTGCACCAAGCTCCTTCTTTGTACAGACGAGTACAACTACCTCTTTGTAGCTACAGCCAACAGGCTAGACCCACTTTACAACAAGTTGAAGCAGGATGGAGTGGTATCTGAACGGATAAGGGTTTGTTTAGAGAAGATGGGTGATGAGTTTGATAACTTATATCATGGATTGGAGAAAAGGGCTCATGCGCTGACCAATAAGCAATGGAGATGTATCAAAAGAAATCTCAAGCGTATAGGTCATATATCTTTTGCGCAGCCTACTACTCGGCTTGCAGTTATCTGTAAAGAGCTAGTAGATCTAGATATCTCCTTCATTTATGAGGAGTAAATAGAGATTGTTTTATTCTGAACACACACGTGGCATGATGACAGAGAATGAATTTTCCTTTTGTTTTGTTTCTATTTGTAAAGAAACAAGCCTAACAAGCTTAACATTGGCTGCATACACTGCTTTTACCCCCACTGAAGCCTTCATCCCTCTCTCTCCAGATGAATGGCGCACAGCTATCTTCAACAACATTGATCTTACCAATGACCGAGAATGAATTTTTCTTTTGTTTTGTTTCTATTTGTAAAGAAACAAGCCTAACAAGCTTAACATTGGCTGCATACACTGCTTTTACCCCCACTGAAGCCTTCATCCTTCTCTCTCCAGATGAATGGCGCACAGCTATCTTCAACAACATTAATCTTACCAATGACCAGAGACAAGTTCTGGATAAAGTCACCGCCAATGCTGGAAATGCAGTTGCTACAGCTATGAACAACTGGATTGGAAGGCTTATCGCACAGATGGCTAGTCATTATGACAATGCTATTGTAAGCCTTGTCTCAGCAAGTCACCGCCCTTTTGACGACGGTGCAAACACAACAAGCACTGGTACTCTCCTACAAGCGTCAGGTTGATGCCCTTCCCGCTTCGGCAGGAAGTGGACACTCCCGCCAGCCTAAGATTGGAGAACCTCCCTCTTTTAGAGGAAGTGATGACAAGACAAAGCTGGATGAGTGGCTCAACCTGATTGTCTTATGGTGTGAGCATGAGGGTGTCACTACTGACAAGCAGCACATCGTAACTGCTCTCTCTAAGCTCCAAGGACCAGCTCACCAGTATATGATGAGCTACTATGTCAGAATGTGCGAAGGAAAAGACTTGGGAACCTGGAAAGCTTTTGTCGATGAACTTGCACAA
>MLYV02000195.1:0-32303 GCA_001913855.2 Hermanssonia centrifuga
GCACGGATTAGGCGCGATCGGAGATCGAAAATCCGCAACCGTACTCACTGTAGAACGTCTGGTGACTTTCGGTCGAGCGGGTGTAGATGGGTAGTCACGTGACAACTCACCTTCACTGGTCTAGCACCTCACAGCGCAACACAAGCACAATTACACTTGTGTGATACCTAGGATAGTTACAGAACCTCATTAAAGCCTGTCTGAAGGTACCAATAAATAATCTATTCGTGTGCAGCCGCTACAGAGCATACAATGTGATATATATCCCATGGTGTGGTGAGCTCACCACAGTGGTTGAAAATGTATATTAATGGCATGGAGACATTAAATTCCGTGTGCTAAATATATTTCTCGTGTCGTCTGAATATTCATGCTTGATGGACGCGTGTAAGAGGGAGGACAACAGTTTGCAGCGATAGAATGGGAAAGTCACGTGAGATCCTATCTACACCCGTCTAAGCGAAACTCTAGTCTCGTTCCCAGCCGTTCGGAGCTTGGTGGCTGCACCCGGACTACGCCGGCGGAGTATGAAACTCCTTTGCAGGCAAAGCTCCAGAACGTCTGGCGGCTTTTGGTCGAGCGGGTGTAGATGGATTCTCACGTGACTTTACTGTAAGGTGGCATTTAAGAGTGTTTCTCATGCCGGCAAGAATGGCTTGCTCAGAAGAATAAGCACAGTCAGTAGAATATGTTTATTAGGCTCAGATATAATATATTGTATGATTTTTGGATGAAAATGTGCATTTTTAGTGCTCTAATATATGTCTACATTCTGGGCACTTCAAAGCTCATGAACCCAGCTATACTGCACGATATATTATTTAAAAATTATCTATATTCTACCAGCAATTTTTAAAAGCATACTGAGGTATTTTATACTTCTTACAGTGCTGTACTATGCAGGGGAGGTCAGGCAGACATGCACCATGAACGTCACGTGAGAATCCATCTACACCCGCTCGACCGAAAGCCGCCAGACGTTCTGGAGCTTTGCCTGCAAAGGAGTTTCATACTCCGATGGCTTAGTCAAGTGCAGCAATTCAGCTCCGAACGTCTGGGAACGAGACTACGAAACTCACCAGACGTTCTGCAGCGACGACGAAACCAGATTTTCGATCTCCGCCGGTACGCCAGTACCGCTTTCGGTAATCCGCTGCAGCCCGTCTGGGAACGAGACTACGAGCTTCCCCATTCCTTGCTCCCGGTTTGAAGGTACGGCTATTCGTCGCACCACATACATACTACTTATCGTACTTACATTCCTTGCTCCCGGTTTGAAGACTATATTTCGTGCCTATTCTTTCTGAGTGAACTCACCCCCTGGGCGAGTTACATCCACCTCCTCTTTATATATACTGTAAGCCGTATTCTGAGAGTCTCCTTTTCCCCATCCTTTAGTTTGTACTAGTAGTTCTGTTTCTTGAGTCATCCACGGCGCGTTACATCGCTCGCTCTTAGCCCGCTGTACTCGCCAAGTGTATATTATTGCATTTTTACGGAGCTATAGACTCTTTGTCTACCGTTATAGGCATTCGGTGCTACACAGAGCTGCAGTACGCGAAATCTCCGATTGGGTTTCTTCGCCAAGGGAATTGAATAGTCACAGTACAGGATGCATTTAGGCATCCTCTCAGGCTGTCTTCAAGTTGAGACTGAGGACGAGATCATGATCTTGATCCGCGGTGCGCCTATTCCGAAACGTTGAGCGGAGAAACAATAGACTAGAAAAACTCTAAAACGTAGACTTACAATGAGGGGGAAATTCGTGTTGAGTATTTGTTCTTTATGGTAAGGTATCAGCGGGTGGACTTATTGTATGCAAGACTTGTCATTCTGAAAGAAGGAAAAATACTTCACTAATAGAATCGCCAACGAGGTAGGAAGTAAGGATATTAAAGATACCAGGAGCGTTCCCTACTTGCCAGGGAAGCACCGTTCTTCACAATCTCGGTGGAACGTCAGCCGTCTATTTCCCGAGTTGAAACCGGTCATTCACTTCCTGCGCTTTCTTAACATAACACAAGCTGAAGACCGATTCGCGAGTTTCGGTATTCAAGGCAGCAGCTGCGTCGCGCCCACACCAAGAAAATCTACCTAGGCAATATTTTTGAAGATAAATTCAATTAGATTTTTGGGCAAGAATATAATTGAAAAACAAGGGCTCATTCTGTACATAGAAATGCGGGGGGACTACCGTCCAGAAAGACGAAGGGCACAAGGATAAAGCTGCACAATACGAGATACTGAGTAAAGAGCACGCAACGGAGAAAATTGGGATAGGGTGCACTTGCCCCGGAATAACGATACTAAGTACTTCCCCCAGAGTTTGGAGCCGTGCTAGTCTTGCGAGTGCGCACTACTTTATTGCGCAGAGCCCGCTCTTTGAGTTCGCTTTCCCTCTTTTCCAACTCATGTTTGTCCCCCATGGGCTATAAAGTCGATGAAAGTGGGTAAGTATCGCATAAGCAGAGTATATGCGTGGCATATACACACCTCATCATGATCATTGTCTTCCCATTTGCCTTTCCTCTTCTCAGCCTCTGCCTGTCCGCGAATCTTGAGTTCAGGTCCTTTCCCCTTATTCCCAGAATCTCTATCCACATCCATTCTAGTACCCTCGTCTCTGTCCCTTCGACCACCGGAAGGTCCTCCACCACGTATCGATGTTTCGCTCAAAGTCTTGCTTCTGTCACTGCTACGACTCCTTTCGCCGCGTCTCCTACCAGGCTCTCCTCTTCTTCTCGGGGGCGGAGAACGAGAACGGCTGGGGCTTCTGCTTGGGCTACGTCTTCTTCTCCGAGGCGGAGGAGGAAGGGGAGACCGACTGGGGCTCCGTCGGCGTCCGTAACCACCGCGGTAGGGAGGGGGTGAACGTGAGCGGCTCGGTGACAAACGACGCCGTCTGGGAGGGGGACTCCGACTGTCTCTATCACGCACACGTCTATTGCGAGGTGAGTATGACGGAGAACGGGGGCGACGGCGAGGAGGTGGGGGCGGCGATCGTGAACGAGTCGGGGATCTGCGACGTGCAGCTGGAGACACGCGTTGACGTAACGGAGAGGTACGTGACAAAGGCCGAGCCGGAGGAGGAGAACGCGACCGACGTCGACGTACCGGTGGAGTGCGTGATCTTGAACTTCGTGAGCTAGAATGACTTGGTGACGGTGACCGCCTTCGTGGCGGGGGAGAGAACGAAGGTGAACGACGGTGGGAAGGACGCTGGATTATATCGAAATTAGAGTTGGGGAATGCAGGAAAATGAGTGGGATAATTACACCACCACGAGCTCCCCAGCCGGTGTCTCTACCCCTATTCGGCCTACCATCATCTGGACCACCTCTACCTCGCCCGCGTCCTCTGCCTCGTCCACGTCCACTTGCTCTCGCATCACGTTCGCTAGCACGAATCTCGTCCAGTCGCGCTCGCCTATCCCTTTCTTCAAGCGCGCGAGTATCCCCAGCCCTAGCTTGCCTGATTTCTCCCTTCACTTCTTCAATTAGAGTACGGGGAACACCGACAGGGTTCTCTTGTGCCTCTAGAAGTAGTTTCCATAAACCGGCCATGAAGATCGGGGTATTTTTGGTCAAGAATCCAGTGAGGTTTATTTGCATTTTTCTAGGATCAGGAGTCTAGAATGAGTGGGATAGGTCAGGATGATGATATTAGAAGGAAATAGATAGGCTTACTGGTGCTTGATCATCCTCAAGCAGACCCATGGCATACTCGACGACGACTTCATCCTCAAAGCCAACAAGCTCAACGACTTTCCCCACGACCCACGGCCTGATGGCACGGAGATCTACTTTTCGCATATCCACCTTGAGTACCATATGTAAATGTTCGCATTGATAGGCACCTTTCACAGGAGATTTTATGTACCTTTTTGTCAAATTCAGGTGGAAACTTCATGCTTTTGAGGAGCTTCATCTCCTTGTCAGAGAACCTGCGATCCTGGTCCGCAGAAGTACCCTTGAAGAAACCTGAGAGCGAGTTCAAGTATGGATACAGCAGCGATTACGAGTGCGACTCACCAGCGTCCGCCATATTTGTGGAAGTCGGAGTTGTTGAGCTCGACGTTCAAGTCAAGAGCAAGCGTGAAGCTTAGCGTTGAACGTGGTCGCACACTAAGCGCTCGTCAAGCGCCATAATATCTTGATTGGGATGACTCCATGAAACATATCCCGACTATAAAAACTTTGTGCACAACAACGAGCTTCAGCCTGCTTCAGCATCTTCCAACTTTTCTCATGGCCCTTCATGGCCCTAATATATACCCCTCAATCTTACAATGTCGGTGTCTGTTAGCAGGAATCTGGATCTCCATGAAATAGGTGGGTCTCGAAGCTGTCAACATGTGCATGGTTTCTTATCCGGTATGTTCAGGAACAATAGTCTTGAAGCCAGCTGTGTCGTATTCTATGTTGTAAATACCAGTGAATCGACCTACAGAGTTTCTCCGCGACGTCCTGTTGCTGGTTGTCCGGATTCATGGAAGATCACACACGGTGTTTGATGAGTCTGACGGCTGCTGTGCCTTGTCCTATCCTGCCTGTATAACTCTAAACAGATGTTCGGCATGTCGCACGTGGGATAACTTTGTATGAACTTCTCGACGTTCCATCCGTCTCCGGCCTAGGACCCTCCATGCAGACCCAACTCTACCACGCTTAACCACCTCCGCCCTCCTCGAAATGCAGACTGGTGCGTTTCCCAACGCTCTCGGTTTCTCGACACACGTAGTGAAGTTCGCAGTAAACATAGAAGAACAAGAGGAGACATTCTATGTACAGGATGTCCAAGGCAAGGGCAAAGGCATCCTCGCCGCTCGTCCTATCAGGCGGGGAGAGTTTCTCTTCTCGGAACCTCCGCTGTTTACATTGCCACCTTCACCCACGAACTCCACAATCCTTGGCTCTCTCGCAAAGTGTACGCGAGAGGAACAGCGACAGTATTTTGCACTAGCAAACTCCTACAAGACACGCCTCCTGCCTGCACTTGCAATATTCGAGACGAATTTCCTTCTCCTTGGAAACGGGAATCTACAGGTCGAAAGGAAACAAGACACTGCCGGCATTTTCCTCCTCGCTTCCCGCTTCAATTCGTCGTGTACACCCAACGTCAGCAAATCTTGGGACGAACTACGCAATGTCATGGTCTTTCGCACGCTGCGCGATATCGAGGAAGGCGAACAATTATGTTTCAATTATTGTGGAGTGCTCGCTACCAAGGCAGAGAGGAGGCGAGAGTTGCTAGACGAGTTTGGATTTGAGTGCACATGTAGCGCTTGCCAGCTTGAAGGAGAAGAGGCGTTAGAGAGTGACAAGCGGCGATCTGCGATAGCCCGGCTGTTCGAGGAGGTTGGAGGTTGCGGGAATGAGCCTACTTTGGGAATCCGCAAGGTAAGTTACCGATGGTCGTTAGTTGCCGCCCGTCTAGTCTGTGAACCGACTTCCCACAGATAAAGCTTGCTCTCAGAATGCTCAAGGAGGAATCCCTAGTTCACTACGAGGCGTCGTTCTGCTACGATGCCTTCCAGTTCTGTGTCCTGGTACGTGTCTATGTCCTCCTGACGGACCATGCCTTGTGCTGACGCATGCGGGGCAGGTGTCAGATTTCCCGAACGCAAAGGCGTGGATTCGACGGGCATGGGAAGTGTCGTGCTATACGTCCGGACCTGATAGCAATGCGGCCCGTATGTTCAAGATGTACTGGGCGAACCCTAGGTCCCATCAACTCGCCGGAACGCTGCCCAAAACGACGTTATCTGGGCCTGATCTATGAACACCAATGTGGCGAGTGATATTTCTGCTGGAGTCTGATAACATATTCGCATTAGAACGGGCCTGCGGTTATCCATGCATTTTCTCTGGTTCTGTAGCATGCCTTCATTTCGTAGTTTGTTCAAGCTCCCATGTCCGCACAGTTATTATTTGCATGGAGTTCCAGTCTGAAAATTCTCTAGATTTCTAGGTTTAATAAAAGCATAAATTGACTTTTCTTGGGATTTACTCTAGGCACGAGGCACACCTCGTGTATATTTGGGATCCAAGCCTTCCACTTACGTATTGGCGTCTACTAGGCCAGTGGTTCCGCTTGTTTTCCCCGCTTCAGTCTACCTCACGCATCTTGAAGTGAGGCTGACGACCCAATAATGTGTCTCGCGGTGTCCTGCACGACTATGCGCTGTGTGGGCATGGCAGGTTGATACGTGCCTCCGCCTCATGCATATTGTCCTGTATAAAATACTTCTGTTACAGCCCCGGACAGGATGCCACCGTCTTATCTACCACATTGCAAGTTTCAATGGCATTAATATTACCAAACGCACAAGGTAAGTGTCGCCATGGACTCTGGGCGATGAATGGAAGACACTAAAAGGCAGTTATTGACAGACTGCGGGTTGGACATTCAGGATATCTCCGGAAAAGGGAAAGGAGTCGTAGCGATACGTTCCTTCTCTCGTGGAGAAATTGTCTTCTCCGAACACCCTCTTTTGACTCAAAATCTGACCCGGAACAATACGACCGTCCTCTCCGCCCTTGCTGAATGTACGGCCGTTCAGCGCGAACAGTTCTATAGCCTATACAACTGCCACGCTGATACGCTGCCGGCCGAGCTCGGAATCTTCGAGACGAACGTCCTTCCTTGCGGAGGAAACGACGCACACGGACATGTAGCGAAGCTCGGCGGTGTCTTCCTCTTCGGTTCCCGGTTTAATTCATCTTGCAAACCCAACGTCAACAATCGGTGGGACGGCGGAACAAGAGAAGTAGTGTTCCGCGCTGTGAGGGATATAGAAGTAGGTGAAGAGCTTTGTATAGGGTACGGAAGCCTGCTGGCAAAGAGGGATGAGCGAAGAGAGGAGCTATGGAGGAAGTTCAAGTTTGAGTGCCGATGCGAGGCATGCATGCTTCAGGATCAAGACCTCGCGGACAGTGATACTCGCAGGGAGTGCCTCCAGATCCTTTTTCGTGAGCATTCCAAACGATTACGTGGAGATCCCATGGAAGGGATTGGAGAGGTATGCATTCATTTCGAACCACCTACTACCAATGCTCTAGATTTCTGATGTATGCGGCACGCACACGCCCTCTACTAGGCGATGGTTGCGCTCCGCCTTCTCCGAGAAGAAGGCTTACCCGTCTACGAGTCGTCTTTCTACTTCACCGGCTTCCACTTCTGCGCAGCAGTCTCGGATTACGCGAGTGCGAAGACCTGGGCATGCAAGGGGCAAGATGCTGCATGTGCGATATTTGGCGAAGAGAGCGCGCGAGCCTGGAAGCAATACTCGTACAACCCCCAACTATATCCAGCCGCAGGAACCATGAGTCGAAGAACGCTCATAGGTCCAGATTCGCTAGCATGGAGTTTCTTGGGGTTCTGAAAGGACATTAGGACCCTTGGCTGATCGAATGTAATTTATCGCCGTGTATCATTGTCTACAGGCTTATATTGTGGCAGATGCGGGAACACTATCGGAATACATTGTATTGTCTCGCGACCAACTCAACAACAACTGCGACACTAGGATCTTGGTGTGAGCGCACACCGGCGCACCTAAGCTGTCGTAAGAATGGAGGTCAATACAGACGTAAGTCGTAGTGATACAATCAGGTAGGTAACTAACCGGGTGTTCCACGGTAGTGATACCTCTTAGCCGTTCTCAATCGGAGCCTCTGGCTGCTTTTGCACCAGGACTGCTAGGGGCGTATCGCTTGCGCAGTTCAATTGCAAGCTTCTCGCACTTCTCGTACCCACCTGTATTACAGCTTTGGGTGAAAGCGATGACACCCTCCATTAGCGTGCAGGTGGAGCTCAGCTGCAAAATGATTTTGACGAGTCAGCGATCTTCAGGCTCACGTTTCATTGTGTACAAAAGACAGACGCACCTCTTTAGCAGATGGCTTAGCTTTAGTAGGAATTCCACAATATTGCGCTGCTTCGGTCTTGAGATTCCCAGTTGTTTGCAGAGCTTCCAATTCGGCGAACAGGGTGACTGGGCTAGCCTAAGAAACAGTATAAACATGGGATCATATGTTTCAGCCCAAACCTACAGCAAGTCTCGGAGATAGCCTGTCCCGGCCGCTACCTGCAATGAATTATTTAGTTACGAAGATGAACATCATAAATAATGATATTTACCAAATGTGATAATTCGCCTAATGGCCACGGGAGCGCGCTTGAACATCACGACTAGACATGTAAAGTAACAGTAATCATCGAGCATCAATGAAGTAACAAGGGCTTCCACTTACAATTGCATACGGCCATGGCCACTTCCCCAAGACGGTCGAGCACCGCCCATCGTATCACACCCTGTTTGATTGCCACAGGGGTCCGGATGGCATATCTTAACATATCGAGAAGATTCCCGTTTCCAAAGACACCCGTCGCGTGTAGGATAACATCCACCACTTGAGAGACCCCAGGGGCATTGAGGAGGCTCTCATCGATGAAATACCTGGCATAGGTCAAGGAGATACGATGGTAAGTCCCCATCAAGGGAGATGTGTTCAACGAACGTCTGGCCGCATTGGAGGTGGGTCCCTTCTTCAACAACGCGGTATATTGCAACCGAATTGGGAAGATAAACGTCCACGGCTTGATGGTCAACCTGGTTCGGAGTGAAGATAAGTACCTGGAAATGTGGGTTTGACGCAAGTTCAGAGCTCACCGCCCAACGCCTTCGGATTCCAGAGGAATATTGAGCGCGTCGGAGAGCACTTTTAGAGTGCTGGCTCTCCAGTCAATCGAAATTCGGAGAAGGGAAACGACTGGGTTCGACCCAGCCAAGACCGGATCGGTTTTCGGACGCTCTGCCAAAGCTCGTATGAGCTGCCGTGCACGGTCCATACTGGCAGCGTCCTCGCATACATGATTGTCTTTACTCTTGTTGACCGATAGGCAAGGGAGACTAAGTGGGCCTGCAATAACAGAGTCGATATGTTCTGCCACGACCAAACCAATGATCTCATAGAGTAATTCGTGGGGGACCTTGAGGCCCGTCGCCGAGGATGTCATGGTCGTCTTCGAATGAGATAGGTTGGCCACAAACATGCCTTGCTAATATACCAGAAACAATCAATCGAGGCTGTGCTTCACCGTGACATCAGCACTAGTAAAGCGCTGACAGTGCATGGATTGACTTTGCACAGCTTGAGCGATATCAAGACAGGCGTAGTCTTTTTTTGGTTATCGCATTCTGCACTTTTGTTTATAGAAGAGGTCACCGAGACAATATAAAATGGGGCATATGCCCGCCACACAGCAATATTTCTGTAAGAAGAATATCAGAACATAGCTAGCTAGATTTGATAAACTGGCCTGTTGAGGTATCTTTCTATGTCCTCAGTATTCAAATCTGGTCCCAGATAGTCTGCATTGTAGAATTTATTATTATTGTATGATAGCTAAGTGTCGCAACGAGGCCGTTACTAAGCGTGCAGTCGCCGCGGAACGTAGTAGCCAGGCGCCAACCTTCATATTGATGTATCGCAATACACTTCATCGAGGATGCCTGGACTTGACAGAATCCTAATATCCAAGAGCTAAGCACCGCAAAAAAAGAATTCATGAAAGGTACCTTTGACAGCAAGTCCGAAGTTCACGTAACGCGCATAAATTCATACACGTCTAAGACACTTCTGCATTGTCCGACGCACTGTCTACCTCGCAGTCGATGGCAGCCATATCAGAATCATGTGCCCTAAGACTCGTAAAAGCTCCCCGAATCTTCTTTGCCAGTTCTTTGCATTGATTGTATTCTGAGTTTGCATCATCGGCGTCAGGGACATCATGCTTCAGGTCGATGACTTTGGTGAGAATCGAACAGGCAGACTGCATCTGAGGATGAGAGTGACGGTAAAGCAACGGATATTGAGGAAGAACGGACAGGCTCACTTCGCTTTCCTTGAAGGGACGTTCGTCTACAGGAGGCCCGAGAAGCCCTGACCATTCGCCATAGGCTTCCTCAAGGACGTTCGGAAGATCATGCAGTTCTTGCAGAGCTTCCAGCAAATCCTGGCAATGTAGATTAGCCTAAGCCCGAAGACCCGTTACATGGATGGTTAGTATTCACTGCATAATTGAACGATGTTGAGCTTGCACTTTGATCAAACCCCACGATTTCCAGTTCTATCCCCTTCAGGAAGACTTTGAACAGCAGATCTAAGTTGCCGATAAGTTCGCAATGAATGGGTCATCAGCGCCGGGTAGAACATTATCTGGTATAGAAGCGAAGCGCACTCACGATGGTGGGACGAAATCAGCACCCCCGCTAACCTTCTACTAAGCGGGCCTCTCAAAACACCATGCGTGACTTTCGACGGCCAAGTCAGAGCATCTTCCATCTGCTCTGCCAGTGTATACAAGCTCGTCTCGAACGGTGCACAGTCGTCTTCTAGTCGTTTTATAGTGTGTAGATGGGACAGAACGAGGTTGCATTGCTGCTCGAGCGTAGACATCTTCTTGTACGCTAGGAGCAAAGGTGACGAGTTTGGGAGTTTTTGGTTCGCATTACGATCTGATGGGTTCGGGCTATCCTCAGAAATTTTGGAGGTCGTGGCTGCGGAGTAAGTGAGGCGGATCGGCTGGATAAGTGCCAGTGGTTTAGTTTCTAAACTGTATACGGGAGCAGATATCAGTTCTGAGCCACAGGCATCTAAAGGTACTCACTGGCCCAATCCTGCCGATTTTAAGCTAATGCCGAGCGCATCCGAAAGCACTCTAAGAGTAACATGTCTGATCTGGAAAGAGGAATTGAGCAGCGAAACAACCGGGTTGCAGCACTCCGCCTCCAAAGAGTTCGTCGACACCGATGGCTCAAGCGGGCGTAAGGCGGCATCTGCGCCACCCTCGCCATCCCGGTGGCCTAATTCAAGCGAGGGGGAACTCGGGTTAGATTTGAGCGAGCCAGCGATCAGATCATCTAGGTATTGCGCCAGGGAGAGTCCCACTACTTCATACAAGAGCTCTGGAGGGAGATTTCTTGCATACATTTGAGCGTATATAGAAAGGAGGATGGCGGGTTATATGAAGGAGAATTATAATGACGAAAGAGCGGTCGGAAGGGTTGTGGGCGAAGCTGGGAAGCGCACAGCAAGGAATGGAACATTCGTGGCGCCGCAGTCACGCTGTCGGCCCGTATCTCGGATCACCCAGAGCAATATTGGATGATTGGGATGTCGACAAAGCAGCATGGCATCAAGCAGGATGTGAAGCGCTCGAGTCTAGTGAGAAGTTATCCTGCACGCATATAATGAAGAAGGGAGCGATAGAGGGGAGACTCGAACATACGAAACTTTTGGTCTGACAACTCAAAAATTGTCTTGCTGCGCTTCACAATATGCTGTAGCCAAAACAGACGCCTCAGAGTAGATTGCTATGCAACACATTCGTCTAGATTTTTCCAATAAGGAGATTCTTGATGATCTCCCTACCCGTTATACGAGCTGTATGGTAAAAAGACACGTAGTCTAGTGTAGAAGAAAGAACATCCGCAAGGCCAAATGGCAACATGAGCGGGATCCAGCCTACCAGACATCAATGTCACGCATACAATCATTTTCAAGTGGACGTACCTCTGGCGTATTCCAGGGCAAAGCACCCCTCGTGCATTTTGTACTGCTTCATATAGCCTCTCGGCAGGTGGTGAACGCTTCCAGCGGGATAGCGCTCCATTTCCAGATTAGGCGGTGCAAACGCCCACTGTTCACCCATAAGGATGTTGAAATAGTCATCGGCAGTGTGCAAACCGGTATGACCCTCCGTTCCTAGCGGTGTACCGAATATAATCAGGTATTCGGTGATGCTGGCATGGATGATGTACATCGCTCCCATAGCACCGCCGGCGTTGCTGATTACCCACTCCGACGTGTTAGGGTTGAGTGCGATCTGACTAGAGGGATACGTGGCGGTGAGGTTGGCTGCGATATATTGAACCATGAAGGTGGTGTCATCAGGAGATGGCGCTGCAGCTATGGCAGCCTGGGCGAGTTCATGAAGGCTCTTTGGGTTGAAGACATACCATCTGTCCTATACAACGATATGTTATGAAAGAACATACAGTCATGGACAGCGGAACATACCTTGATGGTGTCCAACCAACTGCAAGTTGCGAGAAAGACGAGCAGGACGACTGCACGCGTGAACCATTTCGTGAGAGGGCTTCCTTGTTGTACCTTTACGGTAGGCGCTGTCTTTCCCTTCGCCGCCATCGTGTGCAAGGCGTCGTTGTCGTTGAGGTGAGCTTGAGAGTTACGTGGCAAGCAATGAGCCCGTTAAAGTACTCGACGACCATCGTACGACGTGGAAAATGTTCGACGTGAACCCGCCAAAACCGCGTGACTAACCACCGTTGACTACAGAACTCAGATGTTCCCACGCTCAGAATCGAACTCTAATCTGCCCGAACCAATCCGGCAATGTGGGCGTCTATCCTGACTTGGCCACGTTACAACTTCCCCTACGACTTGCCTGTTCACGCCTCCACACCTGCCGGCCCAACTTCCTCGTTATTATCCCACTCCTTACGCCATAATTCACCATCTGGCGCATCTCAGCGACCTCCATAAAATTAGTTATCCATGCCAGCTCGAGGGAGAAGAGGCGCAGGCCCACAAGTCGAGAGAGAAGACGGTGACTCGAACCCAAGTACGAGTAGTACAAGTTCGATATCAGGGCTACTTGCAACGGCGACTGCATCGTCGGAGAGGGAGGAGGTCAAGGTCAACAATGCGAGTGTGACAGAGATGAAACATGCATGCGACGATGCTCTAAAACGCGTGAGTGTTGCACTGTCTACATTCTCCTTCATTTACCTCGTCTTCACTGTTCTTACCCCCACAATGGCTATCTACTTTCTATCTCCTCACCGTTCCTCATCACGCTCCGCTGTCTATTTTTGAGGCATACGCTAATAGCATGGCATTGACGCTGACCTTTGTCGCGTGCCGCAGTTTCTTTCGCGACCTGAACTCTTCAAACAAATATACACACATACGGACGTCCGCCTAGCACTCGGTTGGGCAAGTGTATTTGTCGCTGGAGGCACAGGTCTCTACGGCTGGAAAATTGAATTCGAAAAGAGCAAACCCGTCGTGTGGACCGGGCTTATCTTGTGAGTTTCCCCTGTATGATGTACCTATGACGCAGAGCCTCCTGATACAGAAAGTGTAACTGACACTACGGATGTGATAGGTACATCATTCTAACAGTGCTGCAGGCGCTGTATTCATACTTTATCGAGGGCGACATCGTGTTTGTGGGGAAGCGGAAAACGCTTGACAAGCGGGTACGCATCGACTCCGGAATATCGTATAACTTGTGTATCTCACTTTCAATATCGATCTCACAGATTGTTACGGAGCGAATAACGATATCGTCAACATCGACGCCCTCCAAACCCACTTCTCCACCCGCATATGCCCTCACATTTTCCTTTGTACGCTCAACATCAGGAGGCAAATCTCTCCTCAGCAAGGGCCGTACATCACAACAAAATGGATACAACGCCTTCTTTGACGAGAAGGGCGTACTAGACCAAGAAGTGTTCGAGAGATGGGTGGGGGGCGCCGTTGCCGGTGTCATGGAGGGCAAGAGCGACTAGTAGTAGACCCTCTACTGTGATTTTTACGAAGACTGGATGGATGGATTTCTCTCTCTCTCCCCCACGTACGTTGCGTGCTATCATTTCTTTTTCGCTCATTTCTTCGATGATGTTTTATTGGATTGGGCTTGATACCATCGTGTAATCTGTATTGTCACTGACATGGCTCCCTTTTCGTCAAATCTCATACATGCATAATTTACCCTGTCTGAGCTGTCTGAGAACTGCAGTATAAGGTTGAACCAGTCTTGTAAGAAAGACGACAGAGAACGTCATAGTGTCCAAAGTGCATGATAGCGTCTATCGACACCATTAGTCGTCTTACACGTTGGCTCTGGGACTCGATGTTTCCGCTTCATCACAGTGTATCAGTCAGTCTCTTTGAAGGAGGAAGCAGATCTTCACGTAACAGGATTAGTAGAATGTGCAGCACTTTTTGGAGTGGTGTGCACAATATAGCAGAATGACTGAATATCATCCCGAAGGGCGATTCACCCCTTAGACTCAAGAAACAGCCCTGAGATATAGATGATTGAGATGACAAAAGACTAGATGTGGATTATAAATAAAAAGTACATGATACAATACAACAGCAGACCGAGACCCAAAAAGAAACCATCTACTTTGCTCCAGCGCTTGAGAACTAGTCGAAAAAGCAAAGACGATCAGCAGATATTCAACCGAAATGAAGTGTGCGAATGACAACTCACTTTCGTTACTGACTTTGTACCTTCTGAGATAGCGTGCTTAGCGAGTTCACCGGGAAGGATGAGACGGACGGCAGTCTGGATCTCTCGCGATGAGATCGTCGACTTCTTCGAGTATGATGCAAGCTCTGAGATAGGGATGCGTCAGCGGATGTTTTTTTTTGAAAAGAAATATGAACATACTGGATGCTTCGGTAGCAATGCGCTCAAAAATATCGTTGACAAACGAGTTGAGGATGGCCATTGCCTTGTTGGAGATACCAGTATCAGGGTGGACCTGCTTGAGGACTAGACAACACGGTCAGATAAGGAGACTAACGAAACCGGTTGAAGAAGAGAAAAACGCACCCTTGTAAATGTATGAGGAGTAGGTCTCCTTGCGAGTCTTTCGCCTCTTCTTCTTCTCGCCATCCGCCCCCGTCGCGGGAGCCTTGGTCTTCTTCGCAGCCTTGGACTCTGTGGTCTTGGCTGGTGCCTTGGAGGCGGTGGATGCGGGGGCCTTTCCGGCAGTGGAAGCGGGTTTTGGTGCCATTTGGAATAAGTGAGAGCGAGGAGTGGGTGGTTGGCGAGAAAGGTATGGATCGTGAAGACGAAAGCAGAGGCAAGGTATTTATACAGACGCGCGTCTATACCTCCTTTGCAGAACGCGGTGCCACGTGATCTGGCCTCGTTTATTCGCAGTCAACGGGGTCGCGTGACTCTTCTTTTTTGGCGCCGAGTGGCCCAACGCGTCGGTATAAAAGTGAATGACCTATTCTGTCCGCTTTCTCAACTTTTGCACCCCGCTCTCTCTCTCTCTTGCTTATCAATCACAACATGTCTGGAAAGGGTAGCGGTAAAGCCAAATCCGGCGGAAAGGCTTCTGGTGAAGCTTCTGGCAAGTCTCAGTCTCGGTCCTCAAAGGCCGGCCTCCAATTCCCAGTCGGTCGTGTGCACCGTCTCCTCAAGAGGGGAAACTATGCCCAGCGTGTAGGTGCAGGAGCACCAGGTGGGTTCATATTCTTGGCTCATTATGTCTTTTGCTGATGATTCTGCATAGTATACCTCGCGGCAGTACTCGAATACCTGGCTGCAGAGATCCTCGAACTCGCAGGTAACGCCGCGCGCGACAACAAGAAGCAGCGTATTGTTCCAAGGCATTTGCAGCTTGCCATTCGGAACGACGAAGAGTGAGTGATGTCGTCCCTGGCTGGCGTCCACGTTCGCTAATCATTGTTCAGATTGAACAAACTCCTTGGCGACGTCGTCATCTCACAAGGAGGTGTCGTACCACACATTGACCCCGCGGTACGTGCTATTTCTTGTCATAATATTTGGTCTTCGCTCATGAAGACTTTTTCAGCTTCTCCCAAGCAAAACACAGAAGGGCAAAAAGGGCGAGTCACAGGAGGTCTAGATATCTTTATTATTGGGATTCACGGTGTATTATTTATGTACTATTTCTTTGACTTATAATTCTACCGCTGTATCACTATTCTCTGACCCTACCTGCCAAATCAGGAAGCCCCGTTATGCGCTCGGCATCTCCCGATGGCCTCCAAACCGGTCGCCAATCACTTGGCACATGTATCTCATCCTCAACCCAAATGCCTGCTCTTCCACCTGAAGTCTTATATGATATTATCGCTCGCATTACCGCAGAATATATTGACGATGTCGTTGCTGGTCCCCTCAGCATGCCTCGCCAGGACATACCCTCCATAATGGATCAACAGACAGGCAACCAGAACGACGAGGAGGGTGCCGCTGTCAACCTAGAACAACAAGTGCTCTTCGGGCTGTTACCTGACCAGCTTACACCTGACTTGGATGAAGACGACCCCGTCACCAACGCACCGAATCCCATCATTCCGCTCCTAACGGTGTCGTACCAGTATAGGCGGACAACACTCAAGGTGCTATCCGACGCACTCGGGATTCCTCTGAACGAAGAAGGGATCGCATAGTGAGCATCCGATCCTACCCATCTCCCCATATTGGCGCATGCTGACCGCCGTCCATAATCTTACGATCTTTCCCAACCAAGTCTCACATCAAAACCATGGACGCGCATCCACCAACTCCGTCTCTGCTACTCCAAATTCCTCTGCTCCGAATCCGCCCTCGAAGAACTCCAACGGATCTCCTCTCCCCTCGTCCAGACCTACATGACGATGTGCATCACATCCTGGCGGTACCGCATGGCCGTCTTCTTCCACGAGAACTCCCACCTAGACCCCCACTGGAACCGTCCGAGGCCGGAAAGCCCGTTTGCGCTCAAGTGGCTCGCGGGCTGGATGATGACCGTGCTCAGCTATCCGTTCATGATCAAGCAGCCTGCGTTACGGACCGTCGTGTTGACGAGGATAGCGGATCTCTCCATGGAGGTTTTCTTTTGTAAGCCTTTTTTTTTGGTTGGTGAGCCACCCTCCCTCTTCAGATGCTGAACGATGTGTGTCTATGTGTCTGGCCTGTAACAAGTCATGACGTTCAAGGTGTTGATGGCGATGATACAATCGCTTCGTGGTACATTTACCAGGGTCGACTCCATCATAGACGGTCTCGACCAGAGAGGAGGGGACCGTGCTGAAGTCAACGCTCTATATGCGGTGGGTTTCCAGGTATCAGCATCTCCATATCAAAGTAGTGTACTGATATCCAAATGCTTCGCCTTATTTATAAATATATCAGGATATCATTACCGCTCTTACATCTGCGTTACAAGACTTTCAAACTCAAGACCTCTACATGTGTGCGGCGCAGATGACGTTCAAACGGGCTCTCGGGAGCACCTTTGAGAGCACCATCGACATTAAGACTGTGAGCCTTTTTATTACTTTTATTTTTACTTCTTCCAAAACCAAGTTCTGCGCCTGGATTTTACTGGGGCATAAATCCGTTTTGTTTATGATGTCGTTCCTCCTCTCCCAACACAGGTCATTTCGGCTCGCTCAATCATGGACAGCATCATCGACTATAAAGTGCAGCCCAATTTCGATTATTCAAGGTGCACAGAGCTCGCTGCTGATATTCGGGACAAGATCAAGACCAGGATACCGGAGAACGCGAAAGTTGATGAGGTTTCGTCATGATGTATCGACGATTTACGGCTCTAGGAGATGCAAACTATACGCGTGAGGACCAGTCTGTACATTCAGCAGACGTATACTTAAAGCGTCGTGCAGTGATTATCCCTGCTGGCAGGCTGCTGTCACATCTTGAGAACGCTTGGGTTTCCAGAGCACCCTGTAATTCTATAAAGTACAGTGAATTTTCGCTAGCAGTCAATCGGAGATAATCCAATCCGACGCCCGCCCCTCGAAGCCAAGTAAAATCACATACTGTGCTACTATGTAATAGACCATTCAGACAATAGCCGTCAAGATTTCGGATATTACAAAAGAGATGCCTTCAACACATCGGAGTCAACCTCGCTATCAGCATGCTAGCACCCTGCTTCGAGTTCGTGGGGATCCTAGTACGAGGTTCATCACTCTATATGTTCTTCAATCTCATCACCATTCGCCGCCTTCTGACCCTGCGTATCGCCTGCAAGATTGAGTTCGCGTTTCGTTTCCGTGGCAGACCCTGACGACTCAGAGTGAATCCCTTCGACTCCACCGCTGTGGTTTTCTGGGTTTGGCAGCTCGGCCCCCGTTTGAGTGGATGGAGGGTTCTTGAGGAGTTTTGTCCTAGCCGTCTGTGTATTCGGCGACAACTCGCTCAAAGCCTTGATGAAGTCATCCCCAAAATAAGAATCATATCGATCTCGATGTTTTTTTCGAATTTTAATCTGTTGATGAGGATGCGTGGTAGCCCAAGTTCGCGTGTCCTGGAAGAGTTTGAATGTCTCTCGTTCCAGACCTTCGATATCCTGTAAGCACAACTCTGCTAGTATCTGCCATTGGTCTCGCTCCCTGCGCGGTAACCATTCCATCACGTAACGAGGGCGCCACTCTTGTTCGTCTCTTTCTCGCGCTGTGATATGTTGTTTGACGAGACCAATGACGTAGGAAAACAGTTCTTGCCAGTCCCGTGCGTCTGTACCATATTTCAGAGCGCGCGGCACCAGTCGAATGGCCAAACGACATAGGCCCAGTAGTTGGGCACGTTCTGCGACTCGGACCCTGGAATCCACTGGTTTATCTTTATGGTATTCCACCCGGAGACGAACTGTCTCCTTTAGCTCCTTGATGAGGTTTTCCAATCCTAAGAATCCATTCAGTGAGTAATTAATATTCATGTAGGAAACTTGGTAGTTCAAGAATATATTACTCACCATCACGAGAGATAGAAACAGATATAGCAGAAATCAGACTAATCGTGCGGTCATTAGGAGTATAATCTTCCTGTACCGATTGCTGTGTAAAGAAATCGAGAGTTGCACGTACGAGTTTCAATGATGGGCAAGTGGCGAGGTCACAAATCTTTTGGATTGTCTTATAGGCATCGGTTTCCTTCAAAGTACCAATATCTTCCGTTTGTGCAACCGCCAGTGATGTTGTTGCCTGCTGACTACTGAACCCATTGGCATGTCGGGACTGTTGTGGGTGAATGATCATAGCAGCGGTGATTAGGAGGGTTTGCATTGCTTCAATCATCCAGGGCTTCGGGTTTGTTGAGTTCTGAGTGGCATCGTTTTTATCAATTCGCTCGAGAAGACCTATCACAATGTTCGCCAGTAAACGGACGCTCTCCATGGATAGGGCCTTCATATTTGATTGTACAAGCAGCTTGAATACCGAGGCAGTAGCGTGAGGCGTGGGATAAAACCAATTCAAGATTGTTGCATTAAGCAAATTGTATGCTTCGAGAGGGGATTGGTGTTCTAGAACGTGGTGTATGTGAATGCTGTCAAGGATGCCCTCCACCTTTCTGACCGTGAATCCGTCGAAAAGAAAGCCAGAGTCCTCGCTATCTTCGTCGTCTTCTAACCCCCAGGATGCCATGTAAGGGATCCGGATCTTATGATCATTGCGAGCTGTCAATGCCACATAAACGTCCCGGAAGTTTCGCTTAATGCAGGAAGGGATGATTTTTAGGCTATCCTCATCGCCAAGTGCGTTGGAGCGAAGAGGTCTCGACATTAGGATGAGTAGCGCAGTAGACATCCAAGGTTTCCACGTGAGCGGCACCTGGGAGCCTGAGCCGGTGCCAGTGGACCCAACTGTTGGTGAGGAGCCTGAGTCGGTGCCAGTGGGCTCGACTGATGAGGAGCCTGAGCCGGTGACGATGGGCTCAACTGGTGAGGAGCCTGAGTCGGTGCCAGTGGGCTCGACTGATGAGGAGCCTGAGCTGGTGCCAGTGAGCTCACCGGCGACTGATGGCTGGCTGCCAATCTCCCCTTCCAAGAGCTCTGCAGCCATCCCTGTCACTGCGCGCCATGCCTGCTCTGTTAAATTGCTCAAGTCAAGAGGCAACAACGCACGGACGTCGTCGCCTCCTCTATCGAGGCGATTGCCGATGGCCTTCAGAATGAAATCTATCGTAGCATCGGCGGTTGGTTTAGGGTAGATTTGCCGTACGGATTCACGGATGAGAGTGGAGAAGAGCTCGTCATCGGCTTGAGTAGCATCCACCGCCGCGAGCACGTCCAGATCGCTGTTCCAACGCCTGGCTGCTTCATCCTCCTCGAAGAAATCGGGGCTATGATCGGCCTTCCACTTTAAGACGAACATTCCCAGCGATCTGAAAGGGCTCAGAGGGGCTTTCATGGTTTGCTTCAGCTGTTTAGCTTTGAGTCTTTTGGCTTCGTAGTGCTCGAACGTAAGACTTCGAGTGCCGGCTGGGCCCGGTTGGACCTCACCCGTTCCCGTCTGTGGTTCTTCCTCTCCTCCCGTCTGCGGTCCTTCCTCTCCTCCCGTCTGCGGTCCTTCCTCTCCTTTCGGCGAAAGGACGGCGGGAACCGCTACAATAAAAACCGAACGCGCAGTTGTGTACAAAAAAGACCGGACATTTTTTTCCCTGGACAAGCCAAGTAGGACAAGAACATCATATCCCGTGCCGTACATACGGTCCTGTATGTGCGTGCCAGCTGAGGATATGCATGCTTGGATAAGTTGTGAAATGGGATAGAGATACTGTCGTAAACGCTTCATTAATCCTCTGAGCAACGCGGTTTTGTATGGACAACGCGGAAAGAATGCCGGCGCAAGTGTAGTAAGGATGATAAATAGTGCCCAGCCTGACACAATCGGGATACTGGTTTTGGCAAGAGTTGGGTGGATAGACGAGGTGAATAGACATAGGCCAGCAAAGAAAAGTGCCAAAGACAGCTGTAGGAGATGGGGGAGTGTAGCGGCAATCTCGAACACTTTCCATCGCTCCACGCCTGGAATCCGAAAGTGGCGTGTACGAAGCTGTGCTTGACCGGAAGTGAAATCCCCTGCAAGATACTCCCGAAGCCACTGTTTCACTAGCATTGCCAGCGATGCCGTGATGAGGCTGAAAATCAAGCTCGCGAACCATAGAGCATTGATGTGAACATCCACGGGCTGTGGTTGGAAAGGAGGTGATGGTGCCGTTGTCTGAATCGTTGTAGAATTGAAGAAGACAGCGCTCAATGTATAACTACTCGTTTGAGACGCTATCTGCATGAGAGCCTGCAAAGAAGGATCTTGCTGTAGGGTCTTGTAGGACTCGATGATGAATGCCGTCATCACAGCGGAAAATAGTCCGGCCTGAGACAGATCATAATGAGGATATGGAGGGTCTGGAAATTGATATATACGTACGAATACGAGAAGGGTATCGATGTCTTCCTTATAATTTTGAACCTTGCTTACGTCGACTTTGCGGACCTTCTTCGCCATCTCGCTCCATCCAGATGCCCCAGATTGATTGGCAGAATCCTAGGTGAGGGCGCCTTGTTGGAGAGAAGACATAGTATAATGCAATAAGAAACTCAGTTTACCAAGTTTGATTCCACTGTCCGACATTTTGAATGCGGGTATAAACGTCGATGAGTCACGAGTAAGTTGAGGGACTCGGTGTAAGAAATGGGGTCGCAAGCTTGAAGCCTTTATATCGGGAACATGACAGGCACTCGTCGAAAGTTTCAACTTTCTGTTTGGCACCCTTTGTTCCGGATAAACTGCGATGTGTGACATTGTATGGCCGTCCGAGCAACGCTAGTCAAGGAAAGAAGTGGAGGCAGTAATATAACCTGACTCTCTACTAGGTGGCTGTGCCCGCAGTAAAACTGTTTCAAAATGTGATCATTTGTCCGGGATGGTTGAAATCAATGCATGAGGTTCATACACATCGTTTTCGTATAAATTTGGCCAAATATAAGTAGAAGCATCGTTGGCCCGGGACGTTCAACCACATGTAAACGGCGGCAAATCGGTCTATGATAGACTTTGGTTATCAACTTCAATGGTATGAAGAATGGTGTGCGTACCCTTGCAGGTTTAGTAGATACTAGTATGGACAAATGAGCTCACACGATTTATCGTTTGCGCCCCAATCTCCAGCGCCTAAAGATACCGAAGTGTTGCGTTTCTTGTCCTATTGGCAGTCGATGATAGCTTCCCAGCCTTGCGGCGAGAGTACGACAGCCTCAGGCTGCAATGTATTTGACTTGATGAATGGAAGCTATACACGTTTGTTTATCGTATGTCTCATCTTGGGAGGACCCTTGGCAAGGCTATTTTCGGCGAGCCGCCAATTCCATTTTGCTAGAAGATCATATCCGGTGGACTGACAATATCGCTGTTTGAGCATCTATTGGCAGGGATGTATCTCTTGCGTTTTTCATATCCAAATTCTAGATGCTAAGGGTTTCTAAACTTACGCCAACTTAAACAAGTCGCTCATGACTCCCATAGCAGTAACAGCGGCGCCAGCACCCGCGCCTTGGACGATCAAGGGCCGTGGGCTGTACCTCTCGGTGTGGAACATGACAATGTTATCAGATCCTCCAAGCGAAGTAGCGAAAGGATGCGCCGTTGGATATCTGGGACACCACCACATGTCAACAAACCCCCATGAAATAAGAAAGCGAAGCAGCTCACCTCTCTAGATCCGCTTTTACAACACCTTTCTCAACATCCACAACGCCCACAAACCTCAGCACTGATCCCTCCGCCCTCGCCTCTTCTCGCATCTTGTCAAATTGCTCGTCAAACTCGGGCAAACGTTCAACGAACTCTGTGCCGTCAGAGATGGCTTCGAGGGCTGAGGGTACAAGAGACCGTGTGGAGACGGATGCGTAGCCTGCGGGGAGGGAGTTTTGCAGAGACGGAATGGAGCGTGCGAGGATGCTTAGTTTTCGAGCAACGTCGGCACCATTGAGATCGTCCGCTGGGTGAGGCTCCTTATGTACACCGATCTATCAGCCCGTGGACGTGAAAGAATAGGGGGGAGGTCATACAGTATAGCCCTTCTCCCGAGCGATGCGGACGACAGATGAGAAAGAAGGTCCGCCCGGGTTTGCGGTGGAGAATTCGTTGAAGATGTAGCTCATCGTACCAGAGAAGACACCTTCGATCTTCTTGACCTGTATAATACCAATCCACCCCTCAATCACTCTCTCTGATCTTGGAAATATGCGAAGACATAATGACGCACCTTGTCACCCGACGCGACCAGATCCTTCAAGGTCTGCACCACTGGCAGGCCGGCACCCACAGTCGACTCATTCAACCACCTCGCCCCGCTTTCCTTGCTCGCTTTCAAGATCGCATCGTACAATTCCTGACTTCCTGAAAACGCTTTTTTGTTCGGTGTCACTACGTGAATACCGTTTTGGAGGAACAGAGGGTACAGATCTGCTACGGCCTGTGAAGCGGTATTGTCGACGAGCACGGCTCGGTCGAGGGACGACAACTGTAAGGCGAGCTGCTGCAAGTTGAGTGTGGATGTCGAGGATGAAAGGGAAGATGCCCATGTCGAAGGCGTTATCTCGAGGCCGCTTGGAGAGAATACGGTACGTTTTGAGGAAGAGAGAGATACGAGTGTGAAGGGCGACGGCTGAGGCAATGAGAGTAACTGCGAAATGAGTTCTGCACCGACCAAGCCGACACCGACGATAGCAACAGAAAGCTGGGGGATAGCATGTCTTGCAGGCATTTTTAATCGGTTGGAAGACTGAGAGTTGGTGTGGAAACTAACAAACAGTATATGTTTGCGTGAAATGAGAGAAAGGGGTCGAGTCAGTCTAATCATTGATGACTCATTCAATCTTACTGTATCCGACCGGGAAGCTGGTCAGGCTACAATTTCTGACCGATTGCAGCACATACATCACGCAAATACCTCTATAAAATGATACAAAATGCAGAGAAGAAAGTTGGCAACACACTCAGATTCTTATTATATTTTTACTTCAAATTCTGCATGTGTGGCGAATATAGTTTTCAGGCGAGTACTAAAATCAGTAATTACTAAGCAGTCGGTCACCGGAGACGCCGTCAAAGCGCTTAACGCGGGTTGTCTACTCTTTATCTTCTCTCATCTGTCTCGCAGGTCTCAATCCCCGTTCCAGCAAGCGGCGACGAATGGATCGTTGCTGAAGTTATCCGCGATGAATTCGCTACAGAGTGCAATACCCAGAACACAATAGACACAACTGTACGTACCATTTGAGAACAATACCGAGGTGACTGTAGAGTTGTTCACCCTCAGGCTTTTCCTTAGATCCATTGCCGAAAGGCTCGGTGTCGAGCCTCAATCATCTCATGCTCGCACCGGGATACACCTTTGGCCGATTTCACCGGCACAGCACAGGTTGAGATCCCCTCACGCTGAAGATGCGGCAGCCTCACAATCGCATGGCATTCTCAACAGAATCATAGTGTGAGGTTGTTGTGCGTCCCCCTCCTCCGCTTTTATCGTCAGCCACCAAGGCTGTCAAGAGAGTCAAGGCCAAGTCTAAGGAGAAGGAGGAAGACAACATCATCCACGGCATCTCGAACACCCACCGCCGGCGTTAGTACAATGGCTGGTGAGGCTGAACTTCAACCAAGGTTGATGCTTCCGACGCCTTCAACTTCGAGCTTCGAACCCCGAGAAAGAGACTCCTCCGCCCCCCACTACGATCTCGACGGTTGTCCTCGCCATTACCGGATTCATCATATCTGCTGTCCGTATCGCGGCGCTGACGACTCCCAAGTCCCCTTCGAGAACTATGATGTACTCACGCTGTCGAAAGCAAGATATGAATGGTTTGGATGTGGTTCAGTGCATCATCATTCCGAATGGCATGGTCCTACAACAAGTATTCAAATCCGTGTACAGAATGTAATTACATAAATAAATACAACCTGTTTCAATACATCACAACTACAGCCTTCGCCGCAGAGTACGCTTCACCGGGGTAAATTCGATAGGTATGTACTCACCGCCGCTTTCCTCGTCGCTACTTGCTGACTCGGACGGCGGTAAAGGCACGGCGACTTTGCGCTTGAGGGTGCGCTTCACCTTGGGAGTGCCGAGGACAGTCTCCTGCACTTCCTCGTCTGGTGAGCCTTTGACTGCACCTCTCCGACCTCGCTTCACTGGGGATTCTGCCACCGCCGCCGCTTCATAGGCCTTGCTGGCCTTCCCTTTTTGCTTTAGGTAGAGCGCTGCAGCTTTCGTTTCTTCTGCAACTCGCTTCTTCTCAACCACCGCCTCCTGCTTCTTTGCCGCCTCCTGCTTCTTCAATTCTTTCTCCTCCGCTTTCTGCTGTCTCTCCGCTTCTGCTGCTGACTTCTTCCGCACCCTCTCCTCTGCTTTCTTGGTCTTCTCCACAGCCTCCTCTGTCCTCTTCTGCAGACGCTCATTAGCTTTGCGTAACCTCTCGTCAGCTTTGGCAGCTTTGTCCTCTGCAGCTGCTAACTTCTTCTGCTCTCTCACCTCTTCGCGGATACGCCGGAGCTCCTCCTTTCGCTGGCGCTCCTTTTCCGCATCGATTGCAACGAGAGCTGCATGACGGGCATCGAAAATTGGCTTCCCATCCTTGAAGACCGCCTGCATTTTGTTCTGCCAATCGATTTTTGCAAGCACATTGAGGCTTTCCTCTGCTGTCATATGCCGGGCATGTGTAGTGTCAACTTTCATTTCGCGCTTCTTTCCTTTTGCAAATGCTCGTTCCCGTAGATTACCGTTTTCGAGATCCATCAGGACCATTTGCGCATGATCACGAACAATCTGTGCTGCTGCCAACTCAACAATTGCTCGTAGCTCGGCATTTTGTGCTTGTAACGCTTGTCGAGAGGCTACTGGTGGAAGTGCTGGGGGCACTGCGATGCGATATTGAGGTGCAGCAGTCACCTCTGGTTGGGTTTCGGGGGTGGTGGAAGCCATAGTAGTGGGGGGAATGGTTTCAGAGGAGGTAGATAATTTGAGTTCGGGTGGAATTGGTATGAGAATGGAAGGAAGTGAAGCCGGAATTGGTTGTGCGCTTTTGGTAGTTGTGTTCTGTGATGGCGCAAACAATGCGGGGTCAATGGAATTTGGATCCATTGGCCATATGCCAGTTTTCCGAAAGGCGGATTGTATTGTTGATGGCTTGAATGCCTTCTCACGGGCTGCATGGTAGTAGTTTAAAAGATTAAATTTTGTGATTCTAACCCCTTTTTGACCACTAGAATTTACTTCTGTCCTCCAGAAATTTCCAAGAGGTCCAAAGACACCAACATCGCATGGCTGAAGTGCATGTGTTGTATGCGAAGGAAGGCAAACAATCAAAATGTGATGAAGGTCTGCAAACTGACAAAAGCGGAAAGTAAGGTGCGAGTTGTGCCCATCGAGAATAAGGAGCCGAAATCCATTTGTAACATTGCGTTCCGCAGTTTGAGGCTCGAAATGATTTTCAAGCCATAGACATCCTAATTCCTGATCAGTCCAGCCTTTCGGTGAGTGCGATATGCTGTATACGTAGTCAATCAGGATTAAATCAAATTTTAAATGAATAAATGACATCACCTACCTAGCATTGCAAGGGTTATTTCGTCCCCACGTCGAGCACCTTGATAAATGACAGACGGACGTAAAGCATGCCCATCTGCGGAAATGCATTCAATGACGGTAACAAGTTCGCGATTGCCATCGCCCACTTGATAGAGTGTTTTTTGATCACGATCGACGAAAGCGCGAACTCGCTTTCCGATACCTAGTAGCAGACCCTTCTCATCCATATTATAGATGTTTTCCGGTGTGATGTGATACTTCACAATTAGTTCATGTATAATATTGAAGTACTCCTTTACCAAGGTTGGATTTAAGGCCCGAGCACGGCAAGCTTCAAGGCTACTCGTCCATCGGATTTTGAGGTCAGGATGTCGAGCTTTAAATCGCTGGATCCAAGAATCACCAACAGGTGTACCTGCAATATGCGAGGCATATTCAGTAACCATTGCGGGTGTGAATGGCACTCCGCGGTGACCCATAACTTTGATCCAGGTTACCAAAACCTCTTCCGCCTCTTCCGCTAGCTTCTGTTCATGCCTGTGAGCTTCTTTGCGGCTTTTAGTACCATTATATCGTGTTGTAAGAGTGCTGCGTGGTATGTCATAATCAGTTGCAGCGGCACGGAGTGAGTAGGTAAGCTGGCCATTCGGCTTGAAGCCCTCAGCTTGTACAGCCTCAAGGGCAAGCCGTATGCGTTCCTCCTTTGGAAGAGAGGTGATATCGAGCTCACTGTGCAATTTAGACATGAAGATTCACAGAGGGGATGGGGTTTGACCCGGAAACGACTGGAAAAGTGATCAATAAACCCTCAGAAAATTCCGCCTTATATACACTTTGAGAATGTAGCAGAACGGGAGGTTATAGCATGTTTCAAAGTATATGTCATTGTTTTTTGTACAAATGTCTGTTGTATACCATGAGGAGACAAGACTGAGAGTGCACAGCTTACTTTCCGTGTATGAAACCCCTCTGCTAACTCATTACTGCCTCACCGCTGGCTGCTGACACCTCTGATCACACCTCAGGAGCCGTGTTTGAACTTCCGAATACACTGCGGTCAATCCGTGGCACCCTCGTAACATCCTTGGATAGGATACTCCCTCTTTCGGAAACTTGCAGCCGGAGAGAGACCTCATGTAGACCTACAAAAATCGAAATAAATTTAAGAAGTATCTCATTAGATCCGTGTGGTATTGATTAATATGTGTGGTACATACCGCATGGTGTAGGGCTGGAGCTGCTTGCATAACAGCCTCCAGTCTGAGCTGCTTCTCAGACATGCTATGAGAGAACCCGTGTGCTGTCCAAGGCTATTGTGATCCAGATACTTGATGGATAGTTGTATCTGTCAATTGAATATGTAGGAAAGGGATCTGGTAGAGTTTTGTAAGTAGATTTGAGGTCGTCGACCATGGCATTCCGATGAAAGGACTCATGCGGTGGGAAGGCGCCTATTGTGCACCTGCCAAATTGGGACTTAAGCCGCAATCTTCGTCTTTTTGCTTGACAATCTTACTAACGGGAGACAGTGGGTGTTATATTTTTTGCCTGTACAGTAAATTTGCTGTTCTCTCTCATATGCTCAAGTCAGATCTTCACTAAATTGAACGCTATGCACTATAGACAGGCTGTGACCAGCTTCCCGATCTGACCAGGCACCTGAAGCGCCACAGTATCTCTTTTAGAGTGGATCGGTGGCAGGCGTAAGGAGCGGTTCAAATACTCGCAGACGATCTTGTCAGTCGGAACGCCATCACCCCCAGTTGAACCTGCAAACTGGCAACGATGTGGTTCCTATGCTTTGTCACAATTAATATCATAGAATTAACTATAGGATACGTGCTCAAAATTTCAATCCGGGGACCAGATTCCGCCCCTTGTATCGCTATGTACTAGGAGGGACAAAGATTTTCTTTACCCACTGGTGAACTCCGATTGTGGGACAAGGAGTGTATGCGACTCTTGTTGAATGGTGCTATTTTCGCCTAGAAAACTGCGTGTACTTGATAGCCGAATGAGTATCCATCACGTCGTGACGGTATGTAGTACAGATACAAGTAGATTAGTACTTTCATATGATGATAGCAATCAGAAACTGCCGTAGGACTAATTGAAGTTGCGCGCACCGAATTTCAACACTGAATTCTATTTTCCCTGTGAACTTGCCACTTCTTCCAAGAGACTGTCAAAAAACATTTTAAAACCAGCTTACAACGCATATACTTCTTGAGTTCCTTCGCTGTCCTCCACAGCCAACTCCTCGTTGTCAAATGTCATGTCAAACGCTGATGTTTCCCCGACCATAATGTCGCGACATTCATCGGATGTTTCTTCCTCGAATCCGTAGTCAAGGTCTTGCCCCATGTTCCCAATAATGTTCTTCAGGCTATGGACCCTAAAGTCACTGGCAAGTGACGATGATCGGGAGTTCCGGGAATCCTGCTGTGGGTGGACCACTTGACGCAATTTAAGTAAGAAGCGAGAGGTGAGGATTGCTGTCAAGCTTGCAAGAGAATGATTAGCTTGATCTTTGAAAGACATCAAAGCACACCCGAAGGAATTACGTTGTTGATATGCGCGTGACAGGAGATGAATCACCGAAGTATGGCTGGAATAATCAAAATCAGACAAATACAGAGCTCATGAAGATGTGGCACAGTGACTATCGAAAGATACACCAAGACCTAGAATTATAGCAGCTCAGTGTGTAGTACCTGGCACAATAGAATAACATGCTTACCAGAATTAGATGTATGCTCGGCCATTTCGTGGACAAGGGACTGGAAGACGCTATTTGCACTCATGATATAAAATATCAAACTGAGTTGCCATATTCAGCACCGGCGGACTGCAAAGCTAAGACGTCTTACTTCGACATGCAACGCTAGGACAGTCTTGCTTCGACCTGCAACGCTAAGACGTCGTATTTGATAGTGGGTCGAAACGAAATATCGCATACCTGATTAGGGAATGAGACACCGGACTTGAAAAAACGTACAACCGACCTGCTTGCGCATAATCATCTCTTCAACTGTGTCCACTTCCATCCCCCAGCATCGTCGGATAACTCATACTCCATGGAAGCTGCTGTCAACACCCCAGCCACCACTTTCAAGGCATCCATCGATGCGAGTTCGCATCAACCAAAACAGCCAGTCCAGTCCCCCAGCGTTGCCCGAAACATGGTATTTTTTATTTTCTTTTATTTTCTTCGCTGGCATTGACGACCTTGCATAGAAAATATTAACGTCAAGCGAGCTACGTCTACGCATCATTACCAAACCCGCCGACATGCTCCGATTGGCAAAAGCATCTAGTGAAGAGTGTATTGCCATGCGTGTTGCTATAGAACGTAAAATCCGCCGTGTTCGTACGGCCCTTGACTTGTATGAACTGGAGCTGGAGCGGGCGAAAGTATGCGAGAGGGAGTCGAAAACTGAAGTGGTAGAGATTGAAAACATTATGGACAGCAGATCACACTTGCCACCTACAATTGTATGCTCGTAATCCCCGATCTGTATCGATGGTATCGAAGTCTCCTGTATTTCTTATTTGTTGGTTGATAAGGTTGTGCTCTGGTACCATCTAGCATGCCTATGACCCTTTGTATTTGTCTTTGGTAGGTGAGGCCCTTGATATTAGAACAAGAGTCAGTTAGATGATCCTATCAACATTACGATGAATGTTCGTTGCCGCCACACATACCATCACCGGTGGTTCATCCTTTGCCGACTTGGGCGCATCTTAGTTGACTATACCCGCGTATGCGACAGTCCAGGACTACGTGCCATCGCGGCTTGCGGAAGTTCTGTCCAATCGTGTCAACAATCGTCGGCAGATTACACTGTCCTACGGCTGCCATAGTGAGTTCATGCAGTGCGTTGATTGGTATGCATCTTCAATATTGTTCTCGGGCCGATATTTCGATCTTCGACAAAAGATTTCGCCACTCGGTTTGTGTCCCGGGGGCAAAGACCATAATGCAACGGAGATACCGCCGTTGATTGCTACGATGCTGGTTACCGAGCAGGTAAGCAGTTCGCATTCTCAACACCATGCGTGCGCTTGGCCACTGCTCCGAGGGATATTGGGTCGAAGCACTGGCATTGCAGGATCATTTCCAGCGAGCTCACGAGGCTAGGATCCGTACGTGTCCCAGGCTGGAAAACTACTGGCCCTTCGCGATCTTGCCTCTCGACCCTTGGGGAATCACAGAACAAGACAAATGAAAGGTTCTTGAATAAATCGGGGCCTTTTACCTTCAGAAGGATGCATTGTTACTGGCACACTAGTGCATAGAACTTTACATCGAACATGACTCACCCGAATGACCGCTCGCTTCAGGTTTGTCAGCGGTACTAGTACACAGTATTGTTTCGACCCAAGCGATATGATGCGGAGGTCGAGGACCATTTGTGAACAGATCAACAGGCACACCGGTTTCTGGATCTGAAAAATAGCAAAGCAGCAAAGCGTTAACTTGGTTAGAGCTGTACAAGACCAAACTCGGACACGGGTAGCCTGGGGATATCTCGGGCCGGGAATGGCCGGCTGTAGAAGTTCCCACCGTCCTTGATGAGGCGCCTAAAGTCTGCGGTTATTTCCAACCGCGTTGAACGCGCAGCTTTTGAACGTGTACCTGGCAGCGTGCAAGGTCAGCGATGAAACGCTTGAGGTGACTTACCATTTTACCGGTCATCTGCAAGCCTACTTATAATATGCTACAAGACTTCCAGGATTATTCCATCCATAACGGTTGGACCTGGACAGTGGAGGTTTCAGCGACTGGAACCAACTATGGCCCAAGGGGCCTGCGGTATACCAACCCATCGCAGCGAAAATTTGGCATGCGCAGCATTACTGTGATTGTTTGTTTACACGCTATTCGAGACGTTCGCGGGAATCTTACGTGGTGTTTCGCCTCCGTACACCGGCACGTTCAACGTAATCTGTTTCACAGCTCTGCCTGATGAGTTCGTGTACTAGCATAGTGAGTCAGTAACTGTCACTTTTCCTGACGTGCTGTGGTGATTCTGAATAATATGGAGAATAGTAACCATCTTCTCCTTGTGGCTATGAGCTTTTGTTATATGAACAGTGCGCTTGGCAGACTTCTGCCGTCAGTACCCAACTTTAAAGTTGGTTCCGGTATGGGCCGGCTGGCGTACACACGCTTTGTGGTCGTTGAATGAGCTTATGTTTGCAAATTATTGCCCAGAGATCAAATGGTGGAGTCACACGGTGAGTGGTCAATTCTTCATATTATCCAAGTGTGGGATATATCAGCGTTCGGGACTGACACCTTGTCCATCCATCTCCTTGGTTTCGTAAGTTCATTTCCCTACTACTCCGTCCAGGAACCATCTGACTTGACCATGTAGGCATTAGAGTTGCGGGCTACGCTAATAGGGCGGGAAATGGAAGCAACTCCCCGGCTTCTACAGCCATACCGTTGGCCCACTAGTGCGGCCCCGCTACGCCGTACATGCACTGAAATTAATTATTGTTGACTCTTCTCGTACCGACCAATTTACAAGATCGGTCCCTTCAGTTATTTGGAAGCCTCACGAAATTTTTCTCAGTGTGCCATATCCGGAACCAGCTCTTTTCCCTCGGCACAGAAATGGTATAAGAGGAGTTCATCTTCCATCTCAATGCCTCAGTCCACTGCGGTCTTCTGATTCTCTCGTCAACCCCTCAGTTTACTCTCCATCCTCTTAGAAGCTATGTCTTTCAACCGTGTCGGGGCCGCTGTTGTCCTCGCTCTGAGCACCACAATCGTGACAGGTGCGCAATAATTGCGATCCTATGTCAGCGATAGTGCTTGACCATTTTTGTCGATTATAGGTGCACTTACTAGACGCGTCACATGTCCTGATGGTGTCAATACAGCTACGAATGCTGCCTGTTGTCCCTTATTCGCTGTACGCGACACTTTGAACGAACAGCTCTTCGACGGTGGTAAATGTGGAGAAGAAGTGCACGAGTCTCTCCGTCTCACTTTCCACGACGCTATTGGTATTTCTCCTGAAATCCAGGCTACCGGAGTATTCGGGTATTTCACTATTCCTATTATCTTTATCATGATGATACAATCTAACCCCCCCCCCCCCCCC